>NHNW01000060.1:0-239574 GCA_002786025.1 Zasmidium citrigriseum | reverse complement strand
GTATATTCTTCGCCTTCTTCTAATCCTTTCCCTATAGGAATATTATATTCTTCCTTATTAACTTAAAGAGAGGATTCGCCTTAATAGTAAACTTCTTAATAAAGAATCTAAAGTAGGTGTATACTCCTATAAAACCTCTTACTTCTAAGATATTCTTTAGCTCTAGCTACTTAAGGATCTTCTCTACCTAATAGGGATTCGGCTTCCTTCCTTCCTAATTTATAATATATCCTATAATATCTATCTCTATTACGAGGAAGTAAGTTTTCCCCCTATTAATTATTAGCCCTACTCTCTCTATATCTACTAATACTTTATCTATCTATATAATGTATTTAATAATAAACCTCTATATTCTAGGTTTAATTTCCTTACCCTTATAGTCTATCTTTAGCCCTTTAATAGGGATATTATCTACGAATAGCTTATATCGATAAGAAATATAATTAAGAAGAACTATATCTATAATCCTATAGTACTAGCCTATAGAATTTATTACTCCCTAAGGAAGCGTTATTATCCTATATATTCTAAGAGGTATAGAGAATCTAGTTAAATCCCTATAGTAGATATATAGGCTAAACTAATTATACCCTAAGAATAGATTAGTAAGGGTGAAAACTCTATATCTAGTAAAATCCTTAAAGAATCTATTAGTCTTAGGCGGTAAATATCTATCCCGTATAGTAACTCGATTAATCTTAGTTACTATATTAATAAGCTAGTAGTTATCCTAGGGCTACTTCTTCTTCTTTAGATCTATAACCTTCTTCTTATTTACATTCTTCTTTATAAGAAACTATAGATTTTAGTAAGCTCCGTAATATAGCTTAATTACTCTATTCTTTAGCCTTTAGCGTAATATCTCTTTAATAATTACCTTTAAACTCGGATATAGTTTAAATCTAGGATACTACTATAGTTTATATAGGATAGTAGTAATTAGCTAAGGTCGAGCAACTTCCGATTTTACTCTCCTAATATAAGTAAAGTCCTATACGAGAACCTTCTCCCTATTATAGAGTATCTCTATAAATAACTTCTACTCTCTCTCCTTTAGATCTATCCTAAACTTTAGATCTTTTAGCCTCTACTTAGTTAACCTACTTCCCCGCGTAATTTCCGAGAACTTCTTAATTAGATACTTCCTATTAAATAGCCTAGTTCCCTCTAGTAACTTCGCTTCCTTTACTAATATCTCCTTCTTCTAATAAATATTTACCTATAGCGAATAGCTCTTCGTTATAGATATATCCGTATCGATAGGTCGTATCTTATTAGCCTTCCTTTTATAGAGAGTAAAGGCTCCGAGAAAATCTAGTCTAAATAGTAAATACACTCCTAGGAATCTAGGTAATAACTATCCTTTCTTACGCTTCTTAGTATTTATAATATTATTAATAAGTTCCTACCTATAAATTGTACTTAGTTAACGATCCTAGCTAAGAATACGATCCTCTAAAGCTAATAGGAACGCGTAATATTAATTTGCCTTAGTAAACTTACCTCTAGGGATTTCCTAGCCTATAGGCTAATAAACCCTATTATCTTCCTTATCCTCTAGATCTAGCTTAACTATATATCCGGTAACGATCTCTTTATCTTTATAAACTCTCGGAACCCCTTCTACCTTCTATATAATATCTAGGTAGATAGAAGGCCTAATAAATTTAGCTATATATCCCCTTCTAATCCTTATACTAGTAAAGTTCCTACTACTAGTCTTCTCGAGTACTTCTTCTATCGTTTAGTATACTATTCGATTATTTCTAGCTAAGAAGGTTATAGTCTTGCTATTCTTATTCGTAATAGTTCCCTCCTAGCTTCTATTATTATAATTCTTCGCGAGAAGTCGAGTCTTTATAGTCTATAGCCTCCTAAGGATTAAAGGTATTCTAGGTTAATCCGTAATAAAGAAATCTATATAGTATATAACTCTAAAAATATCTACTAAGATATTCTTACTTACTCCCTTAAAAACTATAATCCCTCCGAGCCCTTATATAGTTATATTTAATATAGGCTATATAGGTAATCCTATATTTCTTAATACTATTTAACTTATTAAATATACCTTACTTCCCTTATTAATTAATCCTCTAAAGTAATACTTCTTGCCTACTCCTAGCTTTATAATTACCTATAGGCTTAGAATAAGAGTATATATCTACTTTACCGTAGAGAGGTTATATTCTTTATTAATTCTTCCCTTCTTCGTTCTAGTAGGTAGCGTAGGTAACTTACTATCGTATTCGATAAGTCGGCAAGTTGTCTAGTTTAGAAGTTAATTACCTACCTTTATATATCTTCCTATCTATCCTCCCTATATAGAGAATCTACTTCTAATTATAACTACTTACTCCCTTTTAGCTTTCGCCTACTATTCTATTACGCTTATCCCTTATAAGATCTCTTCCGCTTCTTCGTAGTAAGTACTCTCCTCGAGAGGAATACCTAATTCTACCTCCTTATCTAGTTCCTATAGATACTTATACGTAGCCTAGTAATACGGATAGTAGCTCTATAAGACTAGACGGAAGGTACGAAAGGTATCGTTACTAAAGGTTGTAATAAACTCTACGAAGAGCGAAAGGAATCTAAAGGAAACACGCGCTTTATACGCGTCTAAGTAATAACGTACGCTAAGACGTCGCGGGCGTACGTAACTTAAAGCGAGTTACTAGGTAGTCTATAATACTACCCCTCCTCTAAACCGTCGTAGCGCTAGTAAGACGTCTAGAGCTAACTTATATCTATATCTATTATTCGTTATATCTATTAATTAATTAGTCGTCGTTTATAGAAATCTATAGCCGCGAGCTAAGTAGGGGACGAGTAGGTAGCTAGTAAGCTAACGTACTACGTAACCTAACGTCTATATATTAGATTAAGCGACGTAACTACTTCGGCGAGCTAGTCTCTAAGGGGTATATATATATCTAGTTAAGCTAGCCTTAATAACGCGACCCTATATCCGTTTATCGCTTTCGTAAGCTATATCGAGAGCCTACCTTAGGAGCTAGTAGTCGGCGCCTAGTATCTACTACTATACCTTCTAGGTAAGCGGCTCCTTAAGAGGCCGTAGCTTTATTAGAGCTAGTAGTACTAGCGCTAGTAACTAACTCGAAGGGTATCTATTCTAGAGGGGCTAACTACCCTAGCGGAGGACTATCTACCTACTTATTCTTATAATAAAAGTCTATAATAAGATTATCGGCTATACCTTTTAAGTTAATATAGGGTTCGTCGGTTAGAGCGCCGCCTATCTAGCGAATAGTATACTTAATATTCTTCTTCGCTCTACCGGTCTACTTACTAGCGACTACCTCTTTAATTGTCTATTCCTTATCTCCTTCCGTACTCTCGATAGGCGGTAGCTCGACGTTAGCTTATCCTAGTTTCGGCGGCGGCGTAGAGCGAAGGAGGTTCGTATAAATTCGGGGGTATATACGTAGGGTATTAGGGAGCTTAAGCTTATATATATCTAGAGAGGTCTACCGTACGATAGTAAAGGGGCCTATATTCTTGTAATTAAGTTTCTTATAGGGTCGTCGGGTTCGAATATTCCTCGTATCTAACTAAACCTTATCTCTAATATAGTACTAACGCGCTAGTTATCGCTTCTTATCGGTATTAGCGTTCTACGCCTATACCTATAATAGTTAAGTCTTATAGAATTCCGTAATCTACTCTATATAGTTAATAAAGTCGTTAGCTTACTTCTTCGAAAACTACTATACGGCTAGAAGCGATCCGTTAGTCTATACGGGACTTAGTATTAGTACCTTAGGTATTATACGAGGATTTCGTCTAGTCGTAGCTATAAAGGCGGAAATGCCTAATATTAATAGCGCGTTATTAAGCGCGAACTTATACGAGGGGAGCTAATTTACCTAGTCGTCCTATATATAGTTAATATACGTACGAAGGTATTACTCTATTACCTTATTAGTATTCTCCGACTAGCCGTCTATCTATAGGTAGAAAGCTATAGACATTTTCTAACGAATACCTAGGCGTTATATTAACGTCTTAAAGAAGCGGCTAATAAATTACGAGCCTCTATCTAAGTAGATAACGTTAAAAAGGCTAGTACCTTTCTAGACGTAGTAGTAGATCGCTTCTACCGTAGTCTCTAGCTCTAGGTTAGTAACCGGTATTAGATATCGTATCTTAGATAAGTAGTATATTAGCGTTAAGATATTATTATACTAGACGCCTTCGTAACTATAGCTATTAGGTAGATCGACTATATAGTTAATCGTAACCTCGCTATATACTACGTCTAGTAAGGGTAGTTATTAAAGACTACCCTAGTACCCGTTATAGAAGGGCTTAATACGGACGTAGATATAGTAGCTCTTTACGTACTCGGCTATATCGGTACGTATTCCTAGCTAGTAGTAGTATCTCGTAAGGAGGTCGTAGGTCTTCTCGTAACCTAGGTATCCTATAATAGGCGTATTATATATAAATTCTATTAGCTCTCGCTATAGGACGCTATCGCGGTAGTTAGGTACGTAGGTCTTTCTATAGACTAAAATAATCCCGCTACGTAGCGTATAGTTAGATATAGATAAGTTAGCGGTATTAACCTTTAGAGGTAACTATATATATCGTTCTTTAAGAGCGGCCTTAATCGTAGCGGCTAGTAGGTTATTAGCGTACGCCGATTCGATCTCTTCCTTAATAGAGGCTTTATTAACCTTAAGGAAGGTATAGGCTAGACGGTATTACGCCTATAAGGTATCGCTACCGACCGTTATAGCTACGACTTTAAGGCCTTACCGGATATTATTAGATAGGTTATAGGGTTTCAAGATAGCTTAGAACCGATATTTAAGATCTTCCTTACCGTCTATATCCTAATAGCGGTAGGTTAGACTATTAGGCTTCTATCCTAGCTTACTAGGTCGGTATTCTACCTAGAACTAGAACGCTAATAAGAACTCGCTCTAACGAGCTTAGCGTCTATTAAGTTACTTAGTAGTTATAAAATACTAAAGACCTCGGTAGTCGGATAGTACTCTTATCGGTTAAGGGATACTTATTAATTCCGGTCGCTATTCCTTAAAGGTACGTACGATAGCTATTAGTTCCTTATCGTAAATCTCGTAATTGTATTTAGCCGGGTTTATTTTATATAAGTAGAAGGCTACTAGGTGTAGGTCTCTATTATTACCGATCTATAAGAGTACGCCGCCTATTACGTAGTCTAATACGTTAGTCTCTACGACGTATAGCTTATTATAGTTATAGTATACGAGTACTAGCGCCTAGGTAAAGGCTTTCTTAAGGAGTTCGAATATACGTCGGCACTTAGCGGTCTACTAGAACGGAGCTCTCTTCTTAAGAGCGTTCCCTTTCGTAAGGTCTATTAATAGTAAGGCGATCTCTACGAACGAGGAGATAAAACGCCTATAAAAGTTAGCTAGTCTAAGGAATATAAGTACGTCCCGTACTAATAATAGTATACTCTAGTCTTAAATTGTCTAAACCTTAGCTAGATCTATACGTAGTCTAGTAGCGGAGATAATAATACCGAGATACTTAACTTCGTCGACGAAGAACTAGCTCTTATAAATATTAACTAGTAGGCTAGCTTTACGAAGGTACTATAGGACTTTTCGGATATATTAGACGTTAGCGACCTTAGCTATTGCCTAATCGTCCCCTCGGTTACCGCTATAGATAATAATGTCGTCTAAGTAGCTAGAATAGAAGTCGTCGAGGTACTTCTAAAGCGTAGTGTTAATAAACCCTTAGAAAGCTCCTAGCGCTCTACTTAATCTAAAGGGGACGACGAGATATTCGTATAATCCGTACTACGTAGTAAAGGCGGTCTTCTACTTATAGCCTTCCTTAATACGTATAGTATTAAAAGCTACGATAATATCTAGTACTAAGAATACCTTAGCTCGTACTATATACGCTAGTATTTCTCGAACTTATAGTAGTAGGTATTAGTTCTTTTCTATAATTGTATTTATAGCGCGATAGTTAACGTAGATACGTAGCCTACTACCGGGCTTACGTATAATAAGTATAGGTAATACTATACTTAAATTCGATCGTCGAATATATCCTTTAGCTATTAGTTTATCGATGTACTTCTTAACAACCGCTAATTTATCTTAGCTTATCGGGTAAGGTCTCTTAAATAGTAGTTAAGCGCCTAGGACAAACTTAATACCTATATCGACTCCTTCTCTATAAGGAGGTAGTTCCTACGCCTTAGTTTAATCGAAGATATCGGCGTAATTAGCGAACTTAGTCGGAAGGTTAGTATTAAGGTTAGCTAGTAGCTTACCCTTTATAAACTTCTAGAAGTCTTCTAGTATAATTACGTATAGCCGTATCGATAACTTATCGATAATTTCTTTAGTAGTAACCTTATAGTCGCTTAGGATTTCCTATATTAAATACCCTTCTTCCTACGATAGGTCGAACTTAGCTACCTCTATAATATTTAGCGCTAAGATAGATATTAGAGCTAGAGGCTTACGAGTATCGGAGCGGTCTTAATATCGTACGTACGTCGGTACCTACTAGGAATATCTAGCGTACTTGTCTCGGAATAATAATATACCCGTCTAATAGTTAAAGGTAGGCTAGTAGTCTTTAAACTATAGGATCCCTAGGATTATATCGTACTTAAGGTTAGTAATAAAATAAGGTATCGTTTCTCGGTACCTATTTAAATCGAGGGTTATAGTAGCGACTTCTATTACTACCTTCGCTAGTATATCTAGCTAAGCTATCGTTAAGGGGATAGGCTTAGCGAGCTTCTATCTATTAAGGTACTTCTTTATAAAGCGAGTATCGATAAACTAAGATTAAGATCCGTTATTAAGTATATAACGAATTAGGTGTCTATTATTAGCTATACTATATACTACTAGATACGGGCTCCTAGAAGGGAGTTAAATAGCGTTTAATACTAAGGGTAATAGATATTCGCGTATAAGTAGAATCTCGTTATCTCGAGCTACTTACTACTTCTTATCTAGAGGATCCTTTCCTAACGCTATAGCTTCTTCTTAAGAAGCTTCCCCTATCGTTATACGTCTTAACGAAGGGGAACGCCGTTTCCCGCGTTATCCTCTAGATTATATTCGATCTCTAGCGGTACTATAATAGTACTTACGTTAGCGCCCTTAGGCTTACGGTATACGAAGAACTTATAGGCTTACTAATACTTAGTATAGCTTTACTTCTTATAGACGTAATAGTAGTCCGTCTTACCTAAATCGTTAGTAGTAATAGGTAGTAATCTCTTACTATCCTTTATTATCTTACTTAGGTTATACTCGCGCTTAAGGTTATTAGTAAGTCTCTTAGCTCGCTTCTCCTTACCCGAGCTACCCTAGTTTACGTTACCTCCTCCGCTACGACCCTAAGGAGTCTACTTCTCTATATAGGGTATCTCTTCTAGGTTAAGCTCGTTCTCGCGGTACTACCGAACTATATTAGCGACGCCGCTAAACTAGTGTCCTACTAAGGGACGCTATATATACGGCTATAGCTTCTTCTTAAGGTTCCGTATAACCTCGTCTAGCTTAAGATCTAAGTATAGTAAGTACTTATTAAACTCGGTAAAGAAGTCGTCGAACCGCTAGCTCTTCGCCTAGACTAGCTTATTATATTCTAATCGATAACGCTCCTTCTTATAATAATCTATATAGGACTCTACTAGCTAATTAAGGACGTCGTAGTACGTCTTAAACTACGGTCGGTAGGGACGGAGGCGCTCGAACGCTAAGCCCTTCGTATTTAAGTATATCGTAGTTATCTTCTTATAGTCGGTTCTACGCTCGTACTCTATATATAGCTCTATCTATTCCTTCTAGTATAAGAAGGAGAATTTGTCTTCCTTCTTATTACCTAAGAAGATAGAAGGCTTAGTAACTAGATTCTTCTAAGGGCGCGGTATACGTATATATCCGTCTTTATCTTCCTCTAGCTCTAGCTCGACTAGAGTCTTACGAGATAGTACGATCGAAGTAGCTCGTAAGTTAGCGACCCGAGGTCTAGTATAACCTAGCTATCGTAGGGGGATAGGTTATTACTTAGTATAGATCTAAATAGGCCGCTCTTTATTATCGCTATCTCCTACGATACTTATAAAGCGGCGCTACTTATTCTAGCGGGCGGTATCCCTCGCCGTCTTACGAGGTTCTATTACTATAGTAGTTCGCTAAAGGTATTCTTTAAAGGAGAGACCCTTACTAGGCGTCTTTAGTATACTATCTTCCTTACCTAAGTTATCGAAGAGGTACCCTAGCCTATTCTTACGAATTATATTAATAAGGACTACTACCTATACCTCCGAGTCTAAGAGTATCTTATGTTCCTTAGCTAACTTAGACTTAACGTCGTTACGCTTCTCCCGAAGGTCTATAATCTTAGCTAGCGATACCTCGAGGTTCTACCTAGCTTAATTATAGTCCTACTTCTTTTCGTATACCTATAACTTATATTAGTATACCTTACGTTTAGCGCGAAGATACGCTATTATATAGGAGGTAGCTCGCTTATAGTTCTCTATAAGTATTTATTTAGTATTCTCTAGTATATTATACTAGTACTCTAGGTATACCTCGACTAACGCTTTTAGCTCTTCTCTAGAACGTACTCGAAACTAATCTCGCTCGTAGCCTCTAGCTAGCTCGTTATCGCTACTAGGGATACGGGGAATAGTAAAGGTAAAACTAGTATTATCGTCGTAAGGTCTCGTCTAGCTACCTTAATATAGGCTATAGTCTAAAGCCTCGCCGTCCTTTAGTATAATCGGGGAGGTAAGGTCCGTAGCGAATCGCTATTCGAGGCGCTTAATAGACTTATCGAGTTCTAAGATATAGGCTAATATCTATATCGGGTCGAGATCTACTTAAGTCTAGTTTTAGGTCTAGTTCTAGGGACTATCTACGGTCTAAGTCTAGGACTCGAGGTCGTTAGCTACTATATTAGCGAAAGTGTCGTCGATAGTAGAATCCTCGAGATAGAGGTATAATCCTCCTATAGAGCTAGGTATCTAGATTACTCGTCTACTAGTACTAAGTCTTCCTAATAGGTTAACCCTATCTATCCGTACGTAAGGCTTCTTACGTCTTTAGGGTTATCGCTCGAATAGCTTATACTAGTAAGTCGTTATTACGATACTACTAAGATTCGAGGGCCTATCGGGGTCGTCGAAGCTCCTTATATAGCCGTAGGGATAGTAGAGTTTAATAATATAGATAGTAGCTCTATAAGACTAGACGAAAGGTACGAAAGGTATCGTTACTAAAGGTTATAATAAACTCTATAAAGAGCGAAAGGAATCTAAAGGAAATACGCGCTTTATACGCGTCTAAGTAATAACGTACGCTAAGACGTCGCGGGCGTACGTAACTTAAAGCGAGTTACTAGGTAGTCTACGATACCTAGAAATAGAATAAGCTCGACCCTTTTATCGTTCCTATCTACTTTCTCTAATACGCTCTCTAGAATCTTAATACCTCCCTAAATACTTCCGTATTCTAAATCCTCTAGTAAACTACTCGCTAGAAATCCTTACTATAGAGTAATAAATCCTTAATATTATAGCCGCCTACTAAGATAGGTAGGCTTAATAGGAAGTCTATCTAGAAGAGATTAACCTTAGAGACCCCTTTTAGCTAATCCGTAGTAGCTTACTCCCTAAACCTATATTCCTTCCTATATCCTTTTAACCTAATAGTCTTCGGCTTCTTCTTATTTAGAGGATTAATAGGTCTCGGCCTAAGTTTAGGTTTAACCCTTAATTCTTTACTTAATCCTTCTAAGAATAAGATTCCCTTATCCTCTATCTCTTTATCTTTATCTTAATTACGCCCTTAAGTCTAAGATTAAGACTAAGACTAGGAAGTACCTTACTTCGAAGACTCCGCTCTTAATACCTTATTATATTGCTACCTTACTATATTAATCCTTTCCCTCTCTTCCTCTATTACTTTATCTAACCTCTCCTTCTTAGCTTACTTTCTACGATTGTTCTTAAGGATTACCTTCGAATAATTACCTAGCTTATTAACTCGATTCTCTCGCTAGTTTAGCTTTAATAGATTAATAGCCTTCTACTTCCCCTTATATAATAGTATCCTCGTAGGTATTATAGTCCTAATAGGTTCCTCTCTTCCTTTATCTATAGGGATCTTATTAATAGCTAAAACTCTTACTCCCTAATCTTTATACTATAAATCCTTAAGCGTAATAATAAATTCTTCCTTATCTAGGTAGCTATCCCTTTATAGAGAAGCTAAAGTTCCTCGTACCTAGGTATCCTTCGAAGATTCTATAATATTACTTATATCTCCTCTCTCCTATCCCTATTCCTTTAACTTATCTAGTATTAGGCTTCCGCTATACTAGAATACTCGCTTTCTAGTCTTGCTTTCTAATATAGGAATAATATACTTTAACTTTAGGTAGTTTATATCCTATATAAAGCGAATTACTTCCTTATTTAGACTATTAGGCCCTCTAGTATACTATCTCCCCTTCTCCTAATAGTATTACTTCGAATACTCTAGGAAGCTATACTTGCTATATTCTCTAGTAAAATAATTCTTATTACTATAGAGCTAATAGACTCCTTATATATAATCTAGAATATCCCTCTTCTTCCTCTTATACCCTTCGCTTCTATTTGCCCTATTCTAAGTAGTAAAACTATTCTATTCCCGTAATAACTCTTCTCTTCTCGCCTAATCTATATTAATAGGTTAGACTATCGAAAGGTTTACTATATTCGTAACCTTCTCTATAAATACGAGCCCCTTTCTAAAGTTTAGGGTTATTTACTCTAGTCTCTAACCTATCTATTTAATCTACTCCTTAATTGTATCTTACCTATCCTTCGTAAGGTACTTATCTTGCGATTTAATCGTAAAAGGCGAGGTCTTCTAACCTATTACTCTCTCCTTCTACGATTCTATAATACCTTATACTCTATTAATAATTAGCTCTAGCCTATATACTTATCTTACCCCTTCTTATCTACGAATTAACTTCTAAGCTTTAGTATAGATCTTCTTAAACCTCTAATAGCTCGCTAGATTACTAGGTAAGATCTTAAGTCGTATATAGATCTTCTTCGTAATACTAACTAGTAAACCTTTTAGGAATAACCTACTTTTCTAATTTAGAGAAAGCTCTCCTTCTAGTAACTTATTATAGATTACTCTAAACTATCTATAGTATTTAGTAGGATTAGATTTAATAGGTAATAACTTCTTATAAAACTTGCCTAGATACTTAACTATACTCGTTTAAGTAATACTATCTCTACTAAAGTACTCCTATAGGAAGTTCTTCTAGAACTCCTAATAGTTTCCTTCCTCGAATCTAGTAATTATCTTTACAATATCTCGTATATATATATCGTAGTTTCGAGTAAACCTCTTTAACTTACCTTTATTATTTTCTAATAGCGTATATTCTTTAATTAGCGCCTTAAATCTTTCGAGGAAAGTAGTTACCTCGCTCCTATCGAATATTAGATTCTCTATTCCTCTAGGAGCTAGCTATCTTCTTCCTCTAAGAGTAGTAACAAGCTATATTATCTCTTCTATTACTTGTAGCCTCGCTAATACCTTATCCTTCTCGATTCTAGATTTGGTAGTAGATAGCTTAGGATTAATATCTATATAGAGTCGTTTACCTTAGGCCTTTATACCTAACCTACTACTACCTTCTCTCGTATTATTAGCTATAAAGGTATCTATATTACTCGATTCGCTTACAACCCTAGTAGGGTGTAGCGGATCTTATATAGTTCGAAATACTAGCTCTATAGGAATTAGTTAGCTACTTAGAGTATAGGTAGAAACCTCTCTCTAAGTAACCCTAGGATTATCTATAGCTCTAGTTCTAGAATAGGAATTAATTAATCTAAAAAGGTAGTCGTAATTAATGTTAGTAGCTTCTCCCTACTTAATCCTAAGCTTAGAGCGGGAAGTTACGGACTCGTCGCTAGCTAGGTAGAATCCTCGTAGGTAGAGTAATTATTAGGGTTAAACTAATACCCTCTTTAGAAGATTTTCTTACCTAAGAATATCGAGCTCGCCTAAACCTCTAGAAACACGTACTCGTCGTAAAATCCTCGGCGAAATAGCGGTTCTTCTCGCTAATAGATTTCTTAGCCTATAGGCTAGGAAATTACTAAGTCTAGAATTCCTTCGATTCCTCGCTATCTTTAGCCTAGTTCTAGTTTCCGTAAATATCTAGGCAATCTAGAAGGTGTTAATGCCTTCCTAGAGTCTAATTCTAGTTTAGTTTCTAGTTAATAGCTAAGATAAGGTTAAAATCCGAAGGAGAAATCTAGTAGCTTAGTAATCCTATATACTAGTAAGCCCTAAAACCCTTAATAGATTAAAACTAACTAAAGCCTTAAATCTATAATAAATAACACTTAATTTTTCGTAGTTAAGCCCTACCTTCGGCTCTAGAAGATATAGGAGGGTAATACTAACTATATAATAGTAATCTTATTCCCTTACTAGCTATAAGGCCTAAGATACTTCTAGATCCTCCTACGAAGGAGGAGTGTCGATAGCCTCGTTAAAGGAAGGAATCGAATAAGGAGTAATAAGAGAAGTTCAAGGCTTACTAAAACTAAAGTAAGGAAATAAGGTAAGGTAGTTAAGGTAGAAAATAAGGCTTAAATAAGGGATAATATAAGGCTCTTAATTTAAGAGGATTAAAACTATAATCTTCTTCTCGTAGAACGCTTTAATTCGAATTTAGTATATAGTATATATTATAAAAGAGTCTATTACCTACCTATAAGAGATCTTATCTTAAACCCCTTACTATAAGGTAATAGGCTACTCCCCCGGATTAGAATTAGGCTAGGAACCCCTAAGTTGAAAGAAGTAATATTACTTACTAATAGTAGTAAATACCTATCCCGTATAGTAACTCGGTTAATCTCGGTTACTATATTAATAAGCTAGTAGTTATCCTAGGGCTACTTCTTCTTCTTTAGATCTATAACCTTCTTCTTATTTATATTCTTCTTTATAAGAAACTATAGATTCTAGTAAGCTCTATAATATAGCTTAATTACCCTATTCTTTAGCCTCTAACGTAATATCTTTTTAATAATTACCTTTAAACTCGGATATAGTTTAAATCTAGGATACTACTATAGTTTATACAGAATAGTAGTAATTAGCTAAGGTCGAGTAACTTCTAGTTTTACTCTTCTAATATAAGTAAAGTCCTATACGAGAACCTTCTTTCTATTATAGAGTATTTCCGTAAATAACTTCTATTCTCCCTCCTTTAGCTCTATCCTAACCTTTAAATCTTTTAACCTCTACTTAGTTAACCTACTTCCTTACGTAATCTCCGAGAACTTCTTAATTAAATACTTCCTATTAAATAGCCTAGTTCCCTCTAGTAACTTTACTTCCTTCGCTAATATCTCCTTCTTCTAATAAATATTTACCTATAGCGAATAGCTCTTCGTTATAAATATATCCGTATCGATAGGTTGTATCTTATTAGCCTTCCTTTTATAGAGAGTAAAGGCTCCGGGAAAATCTAGTCTAAATAGCGAATATACTCCTAGGAATCTAAGTAATAACTATCCTTTCTTACGCTTCTTAGTATTCGTAATATTATTAATAAGTCCTTACCTATAAATCGTACTTAGTTAACGATCCTAGCTAAGAATACGATCCTCTAAAACCGATAGGAACGCGTAATATTAATTTACCTTAGTAAACTTACCCCTAGGGATTTCCTAGCCTATAGGCTAATAAACTCTATTATCTTTCCTATCCTTAGGATCTAGCTTAACTATATATCCCGTAATAATCTCCTTATCTTTATAAACTCTTAGAACCCCTTCTACCTCCTATATAATATCTAGGTAGATAGAAGGCCTAATAAATCTAGCTATATATCCCCTTCTAATCCTTATACTAGTAAAGTTCCTACTACTAGTCTTCTCGAGTACTTCTTCTATCGTTTAGTATACTATTCGATTATTTCTAGCTAAGAAGGTTATAGTCTTACTATTCTCGTTCGTAATAGTTCCCTCCTAGCTTCTATTATTATAATTCTTCGTAAGAAGTCGAGTCTTTATAGTCTATAGCCTCCCGAGAATTAAAGGTATTCTAGGTTAATCTATAATAAAGAAATCTATATAGTATATAACTCCGAAAATATCTACTAAGATATTCTTACTTACTCCCTTAAAAACTATAATCCCTCTAAGCCCTTATATAGTTATATTCGATATAGGCTATATAGGTAATCCTATATTCCTTAATACTATTTAACTTATTAAATATACCTTACTCCCCTTATTAATTAATCCTCTAAAGTAATACTTCTTACCTACTTCTAGCTTTATAATTACCTATAGGCTTAGAATAAGAGTATATATCTACTTTACTATAGAGAGGTTATATTCCTTATTAACTCTTCCCTTCTTTATTCTAGTAGGTAGCGTAGGTAACTTACTATCGTATTCGATAAGTCGATAAGTTATCTAGTTTAGAAGTTAATTACCTATCTTTATATATCTTCCTATCTATCCTCCCTATACGAAGAATCTACTTCTAATTATAACTACTTACTCCCTTTTAGCCTTCGCCTACTATTCTATTACGCTTATCCCTTATAAGATTTCTTCGGCTTCTTTATAATAAGTACTCTCCTTAAGGGGAATACCTAATTCTACCTCCTTATCTAATTCCCGTAGATACTTATATATAGCTTAGAAATAGAATAAGCTCGACCCTTTCGTCGTCCCTATCTACTTTCTCTAATAAGCTCTCTAGAATCTTAATACCTCCCTAAATACTTCCGTATTCTAAATCCTCTAGTAAACTACTCGCTAGAAATCCTTACTATAAAGTAATAAATCCTTAATATTATAGGTACCTACCGAGATAGGTAGGCTTAATAGGAAGTCTATCTAGAAGAGATTAACCTTAGAGACCCCTTTTAGTTAATTTATAGTAGCTTATTCCCTAAACCTATATTTCTTCCTATACCCTTTTAACCTAATAGTCTTTAGCTTCTTCTTATTCGGAGGATTAATAGGTCTCGGCCTAAGTTTAGGTTTAACCCTTAATTCTTTACTTAATCCTTCCGAGAATAAGATTCCCTTATCCTCTATTTCCTTATCTTTATCTTAATTACGCCCTTAAGTCTAAGATTAAGACTAAGACTAGGAAGTACCTTACTTCGAAGACTCCGCTCTTAATACCTTATTATATTACCGCCTTACTATATTAATCCTTTCCCTCTCTTCCTCTATTACTTTATCTAACCTCTTTTTCTTAGCTTACTTCCTATAATTGTTCTTAAGGATTACTTTCGGATAATTACCTAGCTTATTAACTCGATTCTCTCGCTAGTTCGGCTTTAATAGATTAATAGCCTTCTACTTCCCCTTATATAATAGTATCCTTATAGGTATTATAGTCCTAATAGGTTCTCCCCTTCCTTTATTTATAGGAATCTTATTAATAGCTAAAACTCTTACTCCCTAATCTTTATACTATAAATTCTTAAGCGTAATAATAAACTCTTCCTTATCCGGGTAGCTATCCCTTTATAGAGAAGCTAAAGTTCCTTATACCTAGGTATCCTTCGAAGATTCTATAATATTACTTATATCTCCTCTCTCCTATCCCTATTCCTTTAACTTATCTAGTATTAGGCTTCCGCTATACTAGAATACTCGCTTTCTAGTCTTACTTTCTAATATAGGAATAATATACTTTAACTTTAGGTAGTTTATATCCTATATAAAGCGAATTACTTCCTTATTTAGGCTATTAGGCCCTCTAGTATACTATCTTCCCTTCTCCTAATAGTATTACTTCGAATACTCTAGGAAGCTATACTCGCTATATTCTCTAGTAAAATAATTCTTATTACTATAGAGCTAATAGACTCCTTATATATAATCTAGAATATCCCTCTTCTTCCCCTTATACCCTTTACTTCTATTTGCCCTATTCTAAGTAGCAAAACTATTCTATTCCTATAATAACTCTTCTCTTCTCGCCTAATCCGTATTAATAGGCTAAACTATTAAAGGGTTTACTATATTCGTAACCTTCTCTATAAATACGAGCCCCTTTCTAAAGTTTAGGGTTATTTACTCTAGTCTCTAACCTATCTACTTAATCTACTCCTTAATCGTATCTTACCTATCCTTCGTAAGGTACTTATCTTATAATTTAATAGTAAAAGGCGAAGTTTTCTAACCTATTACCCTCTCCTTCTACGATTCTATAATACCTTATACTCTATTAATAATTAGCTCTAGCCTATATACTTATCTTACCCCTTCTTATCTATAAATTAACTTCTAAGCTTTAGTATAGATCTTCTCGAACCTCTAATAACTCGCTAGATTACTAGGTAAGATCTTAAGTCGTATATAGACCTTCTTCGTAATACTAACTAGTAAACCTTTTAAGAATAACCTACTCTTCTAATTCGGAGAAAGCTCTCCTTCTAGTAATTTATTATAGATTACTCTAAACTATCTATAGTATTTAGTAGGATCGGATTTAATAGGTAATAACTTCTTATAAAACTTACCTAGATACTTAACTATACTCGTTTAAGTAATACTATCTCTACTAAAGTACTCCTATAGGAAGTTCTTCTAGAACTCCTAATAGTTTCCTTCCTCGAATCTAGTAATTATTTTTACTATATCTCGCGTATACGTATCGTAGTTCCGAGTAAACCTCTTTAACTTGCCTTTATTATTTTCTAATAGCGTATATTCTTTAATTAGCGCCTCGAATCTTTCGAGGAAAGTAGTTACCTTACTCCTATCGAATATTAGATTCTCTATTCCTCTAGGAGCTAGCTATCTTCTTCCTCTAAGAGTAGTAATAAGCTATATTATCTCTTCTATTACTTATAGCCTCGCTAATACCTTATCTTTCTCGATTCTAGATTTAGTAGTAGATAGCTTAGGATTAATATCTATAAGGGGTCGTTTACCTTAGGCCTTTATATCTAACCCGCTACTACCTTCTCCTATATTATTAGCTATAAAGGTATCTATATTACTCGATTCGCTTATAACCCTAGTAGGGTATAGCGGATCTTGTATAGTTCGAAATACTAGCTCTATAGGAATTAGTTAGCTACTTAGAGTATAGGTAGAAACCTCCCCCTAAGTAACCCTAGGATTATCTATAGCTCTAGTTCTAGAATAGGAATTAATTAATCTAAAAAGGTAGTCGTAATTAATATTAGTAGCTTCTCCCTACTTAATCCTAAGCTTAGAGCGGGAAGTTACGGACTCGTTACTAGCTAGGTAGAATCCTTATAGGTAGAGTAATTATTAGAGTTAAACTAATACTCTCTCTAGAAGATTTTCTTACCTAAGAATATCGAGCTCGCCTAAACCTCTAGAAATACGTACGCGTCGCAAAATCCTCGGCGAAATAGTAGTTCCTCTCGCTAATAGATTTCTTAGCCTATAGGCTAGGAAATTACTAAGTCTAGAATTCCTTCGATTCCTCGCTATCTTTAGCCTAGTTCTAGTTTCCGTAAATGTCTAGGTAATCTAGAAGGTATTAATACCTTCCCGGAGTCTAATTCTAGTTTAGTTTCTAGTTAATAGCCGAGATAAGGTCGAAATCCGAAGGAGAAATCTAGTAACTTAGTAATTCTATATACTAGTAAGCCTTAAAACCCTTAATAGATTAAATCTAACTAAAGCCTTAAATCTATAATAAATAATACTTGATTTTTCGTAGTTAAGCCCCGCCTTCGGCTCTAGAAGATATAGGAGGGTAATACCGACTATATAATAGTAATCTTATTCCCTTACTAGCTATAAAGCCTAAGATACTTCTAGATCCTTCTACGAAGGAGGAATATCGATAGCCTCGTTAAAGGAAGGAATTAAATAAGGAGTAATAAGAGGAGTTTAAGGCTCGCTAAGACTAAAGTAAGGGAATAAGGGAAGGCAATTAAGGTAGGAAATAAGGCTTAAATAAGGGATAATACTAGGCTCTTAACTTAAGAGGCTCGTAACTATAATCTTCTTCTCGTAGAACGCTTTAATTCGAATTTAGTATATAGTATATATTATAAAAGAGTCTATTACCTACCTATAAGAGATCTTATCTTAAACCCCTTATTATAAGGTAATAGGCTACTTCTCTAGATTAGAATTAGGCTAGGAACCCCTAAGTTAAAGGAAGTAATATTACTCGCTAATACTAGTACTAGTACTACTCTAGCCTTATAACCGCGTAATAGCTAGGGTTAGTTTACTCCTTAACCTAACCGCTACCTATCCTCTACTCTACTATAAGCCTCTAGTACTCTAGGCGGTATAGTACCTATAGACCTATCTACTACTAGAAGTAACTTTAATAAGTTTACTATAGAGGAACGTAAAGTACGTAAGTAGTAAGGCGCTTATAGATACTATATAGACTTTAGTTACGTAATAGGCGACGATACCTACTCTAAGCTTATTAAGAAGAAAGCCTATAACGCTAATAAACTAAGCTATATAGCCGCCCTATCCGCCGCTACTAGCTATAATAACGATAACGCTAGTAACTACTTAGTTAATAGTAGCGTAGACGTCGCTAGTAGTATTAGTAACTAGCTAGAAAACTAAAGGTCCTTAGTTACTATCGCGATTAAGGGCCCTTACTATTAGATCTACTATCTAGTATACTATCGCCGCTAGTCTAGCTACCCTTATTAGCTAGTCCTCTAGCTTCTTTAATTTTATAGTATAATACCTATTCGACGCTATTACGTCTTAGCGCTAACGCTTTATAGAGCGACCTTAATATCGTACTAGATAAAGACTATCTAGTACTACCCTATACTCTAACTACTTCTTCTACTCCCTCTATAGATTTATAATATATACTAGATTACGGTTATACTAGATTTACCTTTATAGATTCTAACTATACGTATAAGTATAATTTCCCCCTCTATAAACTATTAACTTACTATTCCCTTAAAGCCTTCGATAGTACTACTATTAAACCCGTTACCTACGTTATACGCGCTACGATTAATATTAATAGCTATTACGAGTATATCGCCTTCTATATTATATACCTCGGCTACTACCTAGTTATCCTTAGTATACCTTAGCTCTAACGCTACGACTCTCGTTTCCTCTAGACTAGCTAATCTATACTCTTTAACTCTAGCTATTATCGAGCTAATTATAACGAGTATTATTAGCTTATCCGCGCTACTAGACTCTCGTACGAGCCTACGTCTTCGCTATTACTAACCTTTCCGCCTCTTATAGTAGACCCCGTTTTAATAAAGTTCGAGCTAAATATACGTAGCTATATATCGAGTCGTAAGAGTAGCCCTTTACGAGCTTACCTATTATTACTAAGGAGTCGATAGCCTTTACTAGACCTACGTTTATCTAATATCGCTCCTACGCTATACTAGAAAGCCTACGAGCTTAATACTACTAGTCTAAAAGCTATAAGAGAACGGGAGCGCTAGCGTACCTATATAGCCCTTATTATACTAATTAAACCTTAGGGTTAGGGTTACGAACCCTAAGGACGACCTATCGATAGCCCTTAGCTAGATTTTAAGAAGCCTTTAAAGAAGCTACTCGCTATACTAATACTATAGTCTATTAATATTAGTTATATTAGCGCTACGCTCTAGGAGAGAATAGTAAGCTAACGAGGTAGCCTAGTATTTACTACTAGCCTACGCGATATTAAATAAGTAATAGTAGTAAAGAAGGGTATAGACCTAGCTACGAAGGTACTACCCTAGTATTATTAGTACCCTAGCGTATTCTCGAAGAAAGAAGCTAGTAAGTTACTACCTTATAGAGTATATAACTATAGTATCCTCTTAACTAGCTAGCTAGCCTATAGCCTACTATACTCTATATTATACTAGGAACTCGAAGTCCTACGTAACTATCTTAAAGATAACTTATCGAAGGGATTTATTAGAGCCTTCTCGTCGCCCGCGTCCTTACCTATTCTATTCGTTAAGAAGCTAGGTAGTAGTCTAAGGTTTTACGTTAACTACCGTAAACTAAATAATATTATAATTAAGAACTAGTATCCTATTCTATTAATCTAAGAGATACTAAACCGCCTTAGTCGTATAGTAGTATTTACGAAACTCGATATTATCTTAGCCTTTAACCGCCTACGTATTACTAAAGGAGAGGAATAGAAGACTACTTTTAAGACTCGCTATAGCTTATATAAGTACCTTATAATACCTTTTAGTCTCGCTAACGCGCCCTCTAGCTTCTAGTATTATATTAATAACGCCCTATTACCCTATCTTAATAGCTTCTATACTATATATCTAGATAATATACTTATCTATTTAGAGTTACTCGCTAAATACGAGGACTACGTTAATAAGGTACTCGCTATACTAGATAAAGCTAGCCTATAAGCTAATATTAGTAAGAGCGAGTTCTACGTTAAGGAAGTTAAATACCTAGGGTTAATTATCTTAATAGATAGTATACGTATAGATCTAGAGAAGATTAATACTATCTATAACTAGCTAGCCCCTCGTAACCTAAAGGACGTCTAAGGATTCCTAGGCTTCGCTAACTTCTATTACTACTTTATTAACAAATTCTCTCGTATTACTAAACCTCTTACTAAGCTTACGAAGAAGTAAGATAACGAAAAACCTACGTTTGCCTAGAGTAACGCCTACTAATACGCTTTTAATACTCTTAAATAACGCTTTATTATAGAACCTATCCTTATATACTATAACCCTTATCTTCTAGTTATAGTTAAGACTAACGTATCTAACTACGTTACTACTAGTATACTCTTATAGCTCTATAGTAATACCTAGCGCCTAGTTATATATATATTAAAGAAAATAACTCCTACTAAGTATAACTATAAGATATACGATAAGGAACTACTTACTATTATCTAATCTTTCGAAGTTTAGTAGCCTAAACTCGAAGGCTACGTAATTATACGACCTATTCGTATTATTACTAATTATAGAAACCTTAAGTAGTATATAATAACTAAGTAGCTAAACCGTAGATAGGCTCGCTAGAGCGAGTTTCTTAGCCGATTTAACTTCGAGATTACCTACCGCCTAGGAACGAAAAGGGTTAAGCCTAATACCCTTACTAGATAGTCTATAGATTAGGTAGCTAATAATAATAATCCTTACCGCCGAGCTTAATATTAAATAATACTAAAACCCTATAATATCTATCTCGCGTTAAACGCTATTACGACTCTATCTAATAAAGAGCTAAAGCGTTATATCTAGTAGGCGAGCGATAGTAAGGATAACTTACTTAGAACCCTTAAAAAAGTACTATCGAGCTAGTAGCCTATATTACTAAGCGACTACTATCGAGACGGTATCCTCCTCTTCTACTAAGACTACCTATATATACTTAACGACGGCGCTAATCTACGTATATAGATTGTACGAGCGTATTACGATATCGCTAGCGCTAGCTATCCTAGCTAGAATAGAATATTCGACCTATTATTAAGAAATTACTTCTAGCTTTAATTACGTAGTAATATCGTCGACTATATTACTAACTACTATACCTATATACGTACGAAACTATCGTACTAATTAAAGTATAGGCTACTACGCCCTTTACTAGTACTAGCTTACTACTAGTAGTACCTAATAGTCGACTTTATTACTAGCTTACTACTAAGCTACGAGTATAATACTATTCTTATTATAGTAGATAGGCTAATAAAGATATAATATCTAATCCCTATAAAATATAGTAGTAAGGGCTCTAGCGCCCGCTTAGTAGCTATCGCCTTCCTTTATAATATCTATAAGCTCTATAGCCTTCCGTAGACGATTACCTCTAATAGAGGGAGCTAGTTCGTATCTAGCTTTTAGAAGTACGTTAATAAGGTACTTAGAATTACTATATAGCTATCTACCGCTTACTACCCTTAGATAGACGAGTAGATAGAGAGGTTTAACTCTATACTCGAAGCCTACTTATAAGCCTTCGTAAGTTATAATTAGGACGACTAGTCTAACTAGCTACTAATAGCCGAGTTTATAGAGAATAACGCCTATAGCTTATCTATTAATATATCCCCTTTCTACGCCTACTATAGTTACTACCTATATATAGGTATTAAGTTATAAGGGAAGGATAGTAATATTATAAGCTATAACGCTAACGCTAAAACCTAGATAAACTATATAAAGAAGGTTAAATAATACGCCCGCGAGTAGCTAAGATAGGTATAAGATTAGATAGAAGAGTTAGCTAACTACTACTATCGACTAGTACTCGTATATACTATTAGCTAAGAAGTATTCGTATTACTCGAAGGCCTAACGATAGATAGACCTTCTAAGAAGCTCGATCTAAGACGTACTAGGCTATACTATATTACGAGGATATTCTTATTAAATATATATAAAGTTAACCTACCTATAGCTATAGATATCTAGCCTATCTTCTATATAGACTAACTAACGCCTACGAGTACTACTCCGCCTATACCTAACTAATCTAACGAGCTACTACTACTAGTCGTCGTAGATAGTAGTAAAGAAGAGTTTACTATTTAAGGTATTATTAATTTACGCTAGCCGCGCTATAAACCGTTCTAATATAAGGTTCTATAGACTAGATACGATAAAGCTTCCTAGGAACCTATCGATAATATTACTTACGCTAAAGAAGCTATTACTAAATACTACTACTACTACTCTACTAAACCCTACCTCGCTACTAATAACGCTATAGCTTTATAACGCTCTACTCGCCTTACTATAAAGCTCTCTACTATATTAACGACTCTACCTATACTATAGATAGTACCTAAGGAAGGGGGGGGGTAGTATTATAGATCCGTAGACTCCTTTATAGCCTTAGCGTAGATCTAATTACGACTACGTATATCTTATTATAGTTACGTAACTATAGAGCTTTCCTTTCGTCTCGTATTTATTAATACTTCTTCCTTCTCTACGCGCTATTATATAAGCTAGCTATTAGTTATTATTTACTTACTACTTATTTCCTAATAGTTATTACGGTTTTTATTCGAAGCGCCTAGCGCGTTATTATTATTATCCGCGCTCGTATCCCTTTTAGGATTAGGCTTAGTAAGGCCTTCTTTATTACTAATCTAAGTCTAACTATTGTTTAAAGGATACTATACTCTAGCTAAGGCTTACGTATAAGTAGCTATCGAGGGGCTAGTAATAGTAGTTTAAGCTCTTAGCGCTATATCGTTAGGATTCTATAGACCGCGACCATTAGGAGAAATTAGAACTATAAAAATAAGCTAGTACTCTATATATAGAGAAAGCTAGTTATTAGGCTTTACCTAGATATATAGGCTAGATTACGTAACGAAAGCGAATAGCTATAGGAACGATAGTAGGTAAAAGTATCCCTCGGATACGACTTAGACTAATAACTAAGGAAGGAAGAGTATCTAAAGTATAGTATAAAAAGTACTATAGGCGCTAAGCTAGCGCTCTATAGGCTTATTACCTAAGGTATCCCTTAGACTAACTTTATTAGAGTAAAGCTATCCTTATACTAGTATAGAAAGGCTATAATATAGTTATAACGTAATCGAGTAGCTATCTACTTAAAGGGTATATCGTAGTATATAGAACGCTCTTAACTAAACTAAAGGTTAGAAGATAAACTAATTTCTACCTTTTACTCGAGACGTATACGTCTCTTATTTAAATCTCCGTCGTACTAGACCTACGGGGATCTAATATACTAGGATCTACGGCTCTCTATTTCTATTCCCCGTTCTAAGGTACGTAACTCCTATAAAACGTAGGTATTACGCCTAACCTCTTTTCCCTAGCTAGTTAGATCTACTAACCTAGCTACTAAGACTAGGCTTCTAACCTTACCTCCTAATCCTACCTTTATAGGTAGGGTTAATAGCGGTAATATCCGTAGCTATAGTCTAATTAGTATATATAGTATCTCTATTAGATATCTTACGCTTATAGCGAGAGGAGGGGTTAGGGTAGCGACTAGTATTACTAGAATTAGAGTTAGAATTATCTAAACTACTACTACTAGAGTCGCTAGCTCCCTCTCGACGAGTTCGGTTTAGTAGTAGTAGTAAAGAGGATCGTCGGTTACGACGCTTATTAGATAGAGAGTAGGTAGATAGTTCGAAGTAAGGATAGTAAGATAAAGGGCGGCCGCGGTCCCTAGAGCGTAAGGTCTTCTTACTAACCTTAAGTTACTTCTTAAGATCCTTAATACGACGATAGAGGTTAGACTTCTCGCTCTTAAACTAAGCGTTCTAGCTCTTATTAATATTAGTACGGGTAGTAGCCTCGTCTAACTATTACTAGATACGTAGAAGCTCGTCTTTAGTATCCTTAACCTTTACTTTAGCGTCTTTAGTCTATTAGTACTAGTTATTAGCTTACTTATAATACTTATCGATTAGTCTAGCTTCGTAGGGATCCTTCTTAGCTAGAGCGGTAGTATTCTTATAAGCGAGATCTAGGGTATCTTAAAGGTAGCTTACCTTTTCTTTAGAGATATTATATAGCTAGGTAAGATAGTCTATATAGTATATAGCTCGGATATAGTTCTAATAAATAGTTAAGATTAGGTAGTATAGTATCTTTAGTTCGCTATCGATAAGGGCCTTAAGGCTAGTATTATTAAGGTCTTTTAGCTAGTTTAGGTAGAACTTCTTCGTTAGTATTAGGTTTAAGTCGTCGTCGTCTTAGTCTTCCTTAAGTAGAACGTACTCCTTATTTATATTCTCTTTAGTATAGACGCCCGTCTTTAGGAAGAACTAGGAGAAGTCGATAGTATAGGTAGCTTCCTTAGCCGTATTTACTTCCTTCTTAGTATCTTAAGCTTACTTAATAATATTATTCTCTTTCTAATTAAGCTTAGTATAATTATCCTCCTTATAGCCTTAGGTTACTTCGGTATCGATAAGGTTACGCTAGAGAAGCTCGTCTAGGAGTATAGAGGTACGAATCTTAGTAGGTTTCGAATCGTTATTCTTCGCTATAATAATAGCGTTAAGTAACTAGAAGTTTCTAAGTAGTTTTAGTATATCGTTTACTATAAGGAAGGATAGTAGCTCCTCTAAGGAGTAAGTACTATCTACTATAGTAACTATTATTAGGTATATCTATAAACGCCTCGCTAAACGCTATAATAACTATAATAAACTAAGAGGGAATTAGAAACTACTCTAAAACTCTAAAAAACGCCGTTTACTCTAAAAACTAGATAAAAGGGACGAGAACGGTAATAGTAACGATATACTAGTATCTAGTAGTATTAGTAACTCGATATAGTAATCGTTAACGATAAAAGAGGTCTAGAAAAGTATTATAGACTATAAAAACGATAAGTTAAGGAATAGATAAGTTTCTAGATAGTCTACGAAGAGATTCTAAGAAGCGCTTCCTTATAAGGGAGCTTACTATCGATAAGGGTATTAATAGTAGCCTTAGGTATCGAAGTTATAGGCTACTAGGTAGTAGATCGTAATAGCTATTCGCTAATAAAATATAGGTACGTAAGGCTAGGTACCCTTAGCTACCTATACGTTATTAAGGCTAGTAGCGATAAGGCGTATACGTTCTACTATATTAAAGGTAAGTTAGCTTATACTTGTCTTAAGTACCTACTACTACTACTACTACCTCTACTACTAGTAATTCCTAATAAAGAACGAGTTACTATACTTAAGAAGAAGGTAGATAAGCTAGAGGCTAAGCTAGCTATAATAGAGAGTAAGTTAGGCAAGGTAGATAGTAATTTAAGAAAGTAGATTAGCGCTTTTAATACTATAAAGAAGAAAGTTAAGCGTTAGATAGGCTTAAAGTAGTCTAAGGAGAGCGAGGAGATAGATACTACTAAGTAATAAGCTGTTCGGAGGCTGTTCGTGGTGCCGTTCGCAGATAATATCAATAATTGATCGATTGCGAGGCAACGTTTGAGTTTTGACCGCTGGTAGATCCGGAGCTCCGTCGTTTGGCGCTAGTCATCACTGCTGGAGACGGGGCGCGTCATAGCTCAACGCTCTCGAAGTAGGCCCGAGAGGCTTTGAAAACACTTCGAGGTTCTACTCTGTCTCCTATTCTACCTCATACGCAATCACTGAGAGACGTGGAGAGGTAAGCAATTTCTACTTCTGTTTCAATCAAATCCCCATCAAAACGCGCAATCAATCGCTCCTGCAAATACTTCTCGTCCGGCTTGGAGGGGCAGGCGGGGCATTGATCGCAGAGCAAAAAGATTTGTCTTTGGGAGCAACAGCTACCGGGAACGGCGACCACCACGTTCTGCGAGCTCAGCTCTCACACGACGACAGCCTGACACTCGCTCCACCGCCTCTACCTGATCCGATCATTCTGGCTGCTTCGTCTGCTGCGACACGACCTGCTTTGTCAGGGCTGAGTGAAGGTCACTGACAAAGCTCCTTACTCTAGTCCTACCCGTCCTCGAAACATCTGACGTATAAACGATCTATCCGATATCTCCCGGTCGTCTGTTCTGCTGTCCGAGGCTATCTCTCATATCCTCTACAGACCGACCTTTGCTTGAACCTGCGATACCTTCGGCGAGCGAACGTCCACCAGAGAAATCGATTGTTCTTAAACAACCGTCAACATGGTGGGATTGGGACCAAGGCGGCAGCCGAGCCGTAGAGGCTCCATGGCAGACATGCCAAAGGACCTCCTGGGCGAGATCAAGAGATTGGAAGAGATCTTCACCGTGGACACCGCCAAGTTGAAGGCCATCACCGAGCACTTCATCTCCGAGCTGGCCAAGGGTCTGTCGAAAGAGGGCGGCAGCATACCGATGAACCCAACCTGGGTCATGGGCTTCCCAACCGGTTACGAGACTGGCACTTTCCTCGCTCTGGATATGGGTGGTACAAACTTGCGTGTTTGTGAGATCAACCTCCCGGAAGAGAAGGGCGAGTTCGATATCATTCAGTCCAAGTACAAGATGCCCGAGGAGCTCAAGACCGGTAATGCCGATGAGCTTTGGGGCTATATTGCGGACTGTTTGCAGCAGTTTATTGAGTACCACCACGAGGGCGAGAAGCTGGACAAGCTTCCTCTTGGTTTCACTTTCTCCTACCCGGCGACTCAGGAGTATATTGACCACGGTGTTCTCCAGCGCTGGACAAAGGGCTTCGACATTGATGGTGTCGAGGGTAAGGACGTCGTACCTCCATTTGAGAAGGCTCTCGAGGAGCGCGGTGTGCCAATCAAGCTTACTGCCCTGATCAACGACACGACCGGAACTTTGATTGCTAGTGCCTACACAGACTCTGAGATGAGGATCGGTTGCATTTTCGGTACGGGTTGCAACGCAGCGTACATGGAACACGCTGGTGAGGTTCCCAAACTTGAGGACTGGAAGATGGATCCCAACCAGGAGATCGCCATCAACTGCGAATGGGGCGCTTTCGACAACGAGCACAAGATCCTCCCTCGCACGCAATACGACATCATCATCGACAAGGACTCTCCACGCCCCGGTCAACAGGCCTTCGAGAAGATGATCGCGGGTCTCTACCTCGGCGAGCTCTTCCGCTTGGTCCTCGTCGACCTCCACGAACAACCCCATGTGCAAATCTTCCAAGATCAAGACATCTCCAAACTCAAGAAGCCCTACTCGCTCGACGCTTCCTTCCTCTCGGACATCGAGAACGACCCCTTTGAGAACTTGCAGGAGACGTACGATATCTTCTACGACAGACTGAAGATCAACTGCTCCAAGCCAGAGCTGGAGCTGATTAGACGTCTGGCCGAGCTGATTGGCACCCGATCCGCAAGACTTAGTGCGTGCGGTGTGGCGGCGATTTGCAAGAAGAAGGGGTACAAGACTGCGCATGTTGGTGCTGATGGGTCGGTGTTCAATAAGTACCCTCATTTCAAGGTATGTCGCATTCAATGTCGTGACAGTTATGAAAGTATGCTAATATGTGACATAGCAACGTGGTGCACAAGCCCTCAAGGAGATCCTCGACTGGGAGAAGGGCCGCGACGGCAAGCCCCTCGGCAAGGGCCACGACCCTGTTGAGATCCTCCCCGCTGAAGACGGTTCCGGTGTTGGAGCTGCTTTGATCGCCGCTTTGACGCTCAAGCGTGTGCAGGAGGGCAAGGTCATGGGTATCCGGGATGCGAAGGCCATGCTTGCTGGAACGGGCGCTGCCAAGTCCTAAGTACATATATATTCATACGACCTGGGGAACAGGGGGCATCGAGATATAGATGTGTATGGCGCATGCCCTGGAAATGAGATACCAATCTTGTTTGGTAGGAATAGCAGGAATCTCAATGTTTCTCGCAAATACTATACGCTCAATCACGCTGCTTCCCCTTCCCCTTCCCTTTATACGTCTTCGCCGGCAGAATCTCCCCCTGTGACTTGACATCCAACATAAACGGCACAACCCGACTCGCTCTACTAACCATACTCCCTCTCCCCTCCCCACCATCCCCCGCAGGCTGACTATAAATACTACTCGCCGCCAAACTCGCCCTCCGTCGCCTCGCCGACACCCTCTCCATGGGCACATCATACCAACTCTCCTCCCCCTTCCCCTCAAACCTCGAGAACCTATGCGTGCTCCTCAAAGCCTTGACAACTCTGCACCGTGGCGCGACGTCGGGGATTAAACTTGTGGTTTTGTTGGGCAGGGTGATGTTTCCGAACCAGAATTCTTCTAATCTCGGCCAATGGAGTGGGGCGCGGTGGGTTAGGGAGGGCTCGTCTTCGAGACAGAGAGGACTGGGACCGGGGGCTTTGCCGAGCCAGAGGAATTTTAGCGTGAGGAGGGTGCGGGTGAAGGAGGAGAGGTAGGTGTGTAGGATGCTTAGGAACATTGTGGTTTTGATGGCGTCGATTTGTGGCATCGGGTTGATTATACGGAGGTCGAGGGTTGTGAGGGAAGTCCAGAGACGCATGTTGCGGGGGGAGGGGACTTCGGTGAAGGCGCCGAAATTGGACCAGCGGAGGTGGAGGATGCCCATTGCGTGGATGGGGGAGAGGGTTAGGGTGTGCAGGTGCCGGGGGCGGCTGCGTTCGAGGCAGATTCGTAACAGGAGGAGAGTGTGTTCGGGGGTTTGTCGCCCGGGCCAGGTTGGGTCTGCGGTGGGCAGGCGCAGGGTCAGGGTGCGGAGGGAGGTGAATTGGTTTAGGAGGTGGTGCCAGGTGTTGAGGTCCATTTCGAGGGCGTCGGGGTCGAGGTTTACGGCTGAGGTTTGTGGGTCGGCGGTGGGATTGGGGTCGGTGGGAACGGGGCCGAGTGCTAGGACGTCCATGCTGGTGTTCCAGATTTTCTTTACGATGCTGAAGCGGTTGAAGACGTTGCTGCGGCGTTTGGATTTCTTGCTGCTGGGGCTGAGGGGTGGAGGTATTGGTTCAGCGGGAGGACGCTCTTCTTTCGGCTTGCAGATGGTGATGGTCAGGTTGCCGCAGAAGGACGCTACGGTGTCCATTCCTTGTGTTGTCTCGCCTTCGCGCACTGGAGCGTGGATGAAGACATCTGGGAAGGCGAGCTCGCCATGCTTGTCGACGAAGGTTTTGAGAGTGTTGGAGACCGCTCGCAGATTTCTGAGGGACTGGGAGTCGAGCTTTGTAGCCAGCCGGCTATGGAACTTGTCGTCTTTGCCACTTGCTCGGAAGAGGGCTTCTTCGAATGTTGACGCCATGATGTCTTGCTCGAAGTTTCAGTGCCGGGTTGACGAGCAGTTTAGTAGAAGCTTGGACGCCCGCTGCACTGCAAGATCCAATATTGAAACCACGAAACATCAGTCGTGAACACCGCCACATCATAGCACAGCAACATCAGCCTCAAAAGTCCTCTCATAAGCCGTATCACTCGTATAATCCTTCTGCGGCCCCTTCACCTTATACCTCACGCCAAAAACATCCATCCCCCTCCCCTCCTCCACAACCTTCGGCATCCGAAACTCATAATACGCCCAGTACATATCCAGCTCGCAAAGATGCTCTCCTCGACCAGCCCACGCATTCCCTGAGGAGTCCATTTCGAGGTCATGGAATAGGTAGTCGACTTCTTCCTTGCCGGTGTCTTGCTTGGTGCCTTCCTTCACGAACCAGGCGCTGATTTTGTCTTCGTCGGCGTTGTAGCGGTAGACGTATTTGCGGTTGGCTTTGAGCGTTAGGCCGTTGTCGGTTTTGAGCTCGCCTTGTTCTGAGTAGAGGAGTTCGCCGGCGGCGGAGTGGGCGGTTGGGTCCCGTGGTTTGAAGGTCGCTGTGCCTTCGAAGATGCCGGATGGGAAGCCTGGGAGGACGCTGTTTAAAGACCGACGAAGACGCCAAGAGCCTTTGAGACTGTCGAATATGGCTTTTACCGGCGTTGTGGACCCCATGATCGATTCGATATATTCAGATGGTGTGAGGGAAGAGTTGAAGTGAGGTCGGCTTCTGCGAGACCGAAGACCGAGCCCAGCCACCCAATTTTGGCTCCCGCCAATGCATTGCGCCTGCGGATCTCCACCCGGATCCTCTCGACAGCGACACAACGTCCGCCAACAATCAGGGGGTCATTGGTCATTCGGCCCAAGATGGCTTGTCCGGCCATGTTCTCGTGCATTTGCATGAAGGACATCACCGTTCTCCCTTCTCTCTTCCATCACAGTTCTTCGTGGACTGTAGTCACAGAATCAGAAGCTTGAACATCTCATCCCTCGGAATCTACAATCAGTTCCATCAAGATGGCATTGCCCGGTGGCAAGTTCTTTGTGCAAGATGCTCTGAAGACTCCAGCGCCTCATCACGAGAGCTTTGAACAGCTATGGGCTACGAAATGGCAAGCTCCTTGCAAGATGGGAGTTTACCCGTATGTCATGTTGATTCCATCTTCGCGAACAACCTCCTGACATATTACAGCTTTATGTTCAACGCCTATCAAGACTTCGAGCCTATCGTTGAGAGACTGGTCAAGGTGAGCGGAGTCAACAACTAGCCGAGCGAACAGCGCTGAGACATCAACTAGGAGGGCCAGAAGGAGCCTTACGACTGGGACAAGTACGCCGAAGCCTTCTTCCCAAAGGCCGAAGAACTAGTAGCAGAGGCCAACAAGGCGGATCGAGAAGGCAACAGGGAGAAAGCCTCAGAGCTGTATCTGTAAGTCCCTCGATGTCCACCAAAACTATTGGTGCTGATTATACCAGGCGAGCATCAGCAGTCTACCGCATTTCTCGATTCCCAGCTCCACGATCAGAGAAACAGCGCTACGCATGGGAGCAAGGCAAAAAGGTGGCAAAGAAGGGCCTAATGCTTCGTGAACGTCCAACCCAGGAGGTCTCGATCCCTCACAAGTACGGCAACGACACAGACGGCAAAGAGATCACCTTCTACTACCACTTGCCACCAGGAACTTCAAAGAACACTCCTGTTCCTCTTGTTGTGATTCTCACCGGCCTGGATGGCTACCGAACCGAGCTCGCTGTGTGGATCGAAGGCTGGTCGCAGAAAGGCGTCGCGACTCTCATCTTGGAAATCCCCGGCACCGGTGACAACCCAGCAAATCCATCGGATCCAACTTCTCCTGACCGAGTCTGGTCCAGTCTGCTCGAGTGGATCGAAGGCCAGGCGGAGATCGATCAGTCCCGCAAGGCGATGTGGGCGTTCTCGACCGGCGGCTACTACGCCATTCGACTGGCCCACACACATCCTCACAGACTGTCCGGTATCGTGGCTCAGGGTGGTGGCTGCCACTACATGTTCCACCCCGAATGGCTCTCTCACGTCAACCACTTGGAGTACCCGTTCGATCTGGCGAGCACCCTGGCGTACAAGTTCGGCTACGGCAACGATCTTGAGACTTTCAAGAAGGAAGCGATGAAGTACTCGCTCCTGGAAGATGGCACTCTGGATAAACCCGAATGCACAAGATTGCTGCTGGTCAATGGCGACAAGGACGAGATCTTCCCAATCGACGACTATCTTCTGTGCATCCATCGTGGTGCACCAAAGGAGGCTCGTTTTGTCGAGGATAGAATGCATATGGGTGAACCAGAGGCTTTTGTGATTATCATCAAGTGGATTTACAACCTGTTTGGTCTGAAGGGCCACCCCGGAGAGCAGTTGAAGACTATTCCGTCGAGGCCGAAGTATGTCTAGGTGATTTTACTGGGAACGATACATGCATCTATTCAATCTGATGGCATCATCCCATCCACCCCTCATTCTCGCTTCATCAGCCGCTAATCGAGTAGATGTCCGAACGTGTTGCACTCAACGAACTCAATGCCCGGATCTTTACGCACACGGGCCAGGAGATCATCGTCCAGTTTCGCGACATAATAATCGATTCTTGGCAATCTTGAGATAAATCTTATGACATCGGACAGAGTATCCTTGCCGACATATTGCTTGTGTTGCTCCAGAGTATAGCCTGAAGCGAAGTAGATTATGTATTCGTTTGGAACTCTCTCGGGCTCATTGGCAAAGTGGAGCGGTGCTTCGTGGATATTGGCGGTCTTGTCTCCTTGTCCGGATGTCATGCTTGATATATGGCTTCCGTGAGAAGCTGTAAATTGAAAGTCGAGGACCGTTGCTTCCAAGCCAGAGAGGCACAGCACATGTCAATGTACATCAACACTGCCAACTGCATGTGTGCATGATCGTCTCTGATTGGCTGGAGCCGCCTCCGCCCCATCAGTCGCTCTTCACTTCACTCCAAACCATCTCTCCTTCCCGCCAAACACAACCCCAACCAAAATCAAAAATGGCGGACTCCACCGATTTCGAAATCGACCCCGCCCTCGCAGCCGCGATGGGCTTCTCCGGCTTCGGCACACAACCCAACAAAAAGCGAAAGTACAATACCAACGAAGGCTTCGTGGATCCAGATATCGGCAAGTCGACGGGAGCAACGGGCGCGAATAATATTCCTGTCAGGGAGAGCAAGAATGTGAAAACCGGAGATGAGAAAGTTTCGGAAGTTGGTGGTGGCGAGAAGCCGAGTCTGGAGGCGCTGAGGCAGGGTGTGAGGAATGAGAGGGGCGATGTGGCGTATTTCTTGCCGAGTTTTATTGAGGATCCTTGGAAGGGGTTGGAGGCGCGGTGAGAGGTGCGAAGGCTTCACGAGGTTTTAGGAGCGACGGAAGACTGGACCTTCTGCGCCGACAAGCCGAGGCGACTATGACCAGCAAGATTATGAAATCAGCCAGAGCGGAAATACTGCTGTGCCGACTGGCTAAGCAGTCGAGCATACCAAACGCCTATCATCAGAGATGGAATGATATGAATGCGTTCAGTACGCGCTGGCACAGCAGCACTCGATCAGCGCAAAGCACACGATGCCATTCGATCACAGCTAGGCTTCGGCATGGGAGCATTGAGAGACGGAGATGATGAAATGAAGATCGCGAAGGCTGTTAACAGAGCATCTCTCAAAGATGAGGCGACTTGACAGCACCTTCGAAAAGCTTTAATGAACGAATGCTTTCATGGGTATCTTTCAACGTTTGCTAATCACGTACTTTTGAATTTTGCAATGCCTTCTCCCAGGCCCTCTGGGCTTGGCTTCTCTGCGCAGACGTCAGGTTCGAAGCCGAATTGTGTTGTGAGGAATTCTCGTGTTGTAGGTCCGATTGTGGCGATGCGAATTGAGAGCGGTCCAGACATGATCTCTCTTCTGCCAGCGCTGTACTGGCCACCCTTCTCATCAAGCCAGCCCAAAGCACTCAGCATGGCTTCGCAACCCTGAGGACTGAAGACCACCGCCCACTGCTCCTTCAACTTCGCCGCCTTTGCCTCCTTCAACAGTTCCGTGAAGTCCTCTTCGAAAGTCGCCATCTCCCCCGTCTCATACACCACCAGTTCCTGCACGGGAATCTGATCGCCTTCCGCAAGCTCATCCGACTGCAACGTCTTAGGAATGACATCTCTCCGCTGCTCGCCCACAAGAAACAAAAGAGGCAGTTTCCTCCCATTCAAACACGTCACATCCCTCGACAAAGTCTTATGCCAGTCCAGAATGAACTTCGCCAACGCCTCCCCATTCCCCGTCTCTTCGCCCACAACCGGACACGGCAATCCCAAAGACTTGACGCTCTTCGCCGTCGCAGGCCCGACCACATACATCGGCATATCTTTATCAAACAGCATCTCCCATTTGTCCGGATTGAGCTTCATCACCACAGTTGCGAATGCATCCACAGCTCTCTGCGAAGTGAAGATGATGCCGCCATAACGCTTGGCGGGGTTATTGGTGGCTTTCTGTCGAGCTGTCGCTTCACTTCCGCCGGCGAAAGCGAAGCGTTCTGCTGATAGTCGAAGTTTCCTCAGAGTGTCGTCGCGGAACATGTGCTCCAGCACGGGCACGAATAAGGGTTTGTATTTTCCATTGTCGAGTTGCGTGAAGTAGTCTTCGTAGGTGTCCGAAGGCGAAGATTTTGTCTTGAGAAGATATACCGGAATCTGGTCGATTTGGAGGTCCTTGAGGCTTGCTGTTATGCCGTCCATTCTCGTTCTGTTGTTTTCCTCATCTATGTCTTTGTTTGATTGAAGTGGAAGAAGTAAAGAACGACTTGAAGAAAGGACGTCCCCGCCAAGACCACGCGGGACCCACTACCCGACCCAAGAAAGTCTAAATCGCGTCCGAATTCACTTCACGCTTCGAATCCGGGGCGGCAGAAGCACGGCCGCAACCTCAGGCACGCTCGGATTTGTCAGGCGAGTGGTCTGGCGATGGCGAGAGATGCCCGTCACCCAGATTGAATTCCCCATCCTGTCGACTTTCCTTTGTGCGGTTGAGAGTATGGCTGGCGCGACGTTTCCTGATTTCCAGAAGGAGGCTTCATCGGCGCAGCAGGGCGATGATGGGAAGCCGTTGCCGAAGGGTGTGGTGCTGGGCCCGGATGGGAAGCCGTATGCAACATTATCATGAAATTGATGGAGGATATGCTGATTGATGATATGAAGATGCCGAACCTGCACCTCCTCGGCCGCGTGGAAAACGATGATGGGACAAGCCGTCAAATCAACACCTAAAGCTCCTGCGCAATGTCCTCCCGACGTCGAAGAACTCGGCCGCTCGACCTGGACGCTCCTCCATACCATGACCGCCAACTATCCCGAGAAGCCCTCCTTTCAGCAACAATCCGAGACGAAACAATTCCTTGGGCTGTTTGGAAAGATGTACCCTTGCTGGGTCTGCGCGGACGATTTCAGGGCTTGGATGAAGGATGGTAATGAACCAAGAGTGAGCAATCGGGAAGAGTTCGGACGGTGGATGTGTGAGGCGCATAATGCGGTGAATATTAAGTTGGGCAAGAAAGAGTTTGATTGTAATAAATGGGAGGAGAGGTGGAGAACAGGATGGAAGGATGGCAGTTGCGATTGAGTGAAGAGGGGAAATGTGATGTGATACATGATGGGGTGTGGATTCTGTTTGCACAGCGAGGCGTCAGGCGGGTGGAGAGGCAACTCATCTCAACGACAGGAATGGCATGCTATGTCATGTTGGTATACGATCTCAGACATCCAGCGAGCATTTCGATTCGAGCTTCTTTGAGATCAAGACCATCGCACAACCCGCTCCTCGATACGATGCGCGCAGATATTCACAGAGGCCAGATCCGATGGTCGATTCATGCGAGCTAGTGCCGAAGACTCTGTCGTTTCGCCTCCGTTGTACGGCCTCGCAGGTAAGTCTTCGGGCTTGACAAATACTTGCAACATGCTTGACTTGACCGGTCAGTAGTATGTTCACACCAGGGTGCTGTATTGCAAAGGCTGAGGTGTGTATCTCAATGGACCGGTGAGTATGGCTGGTTGCACTTGAGCTGTGTTTCGCAAAGGCTGACAGCTGTTTGAATGTTCGAAACAGAGCGAGGCAGCACTCGAACCGGACGAATTTGAGTTGCACTGGGGGCGGAAGGCGTGTCTTCGTGCTGCAGCTTTGCCGCACCTCCATGGCTGGTGACACGCCGGAAGCTTTCTTGCAAAGGCTTCAGTAGTACCAACTGGCTTTCAAGAACAATGCGCGGTAACTCGGGGCGACCTCCTCAACAGGTCACTTGTGTTCAATGCCTTCTTCTTGTGCTGCTACCAACCGTGATTGGGCACAAGACCAGTGTGTTCAGGCCTTGAGGCAACGATCTTTTCGACCTCTCGCGAGGGTATATGTTCTCTTCCTGGACGCAGCAGTGCCATCCCATTTTGCCAACTACACTCAATCTACGGACTCTAGTGCCGCTGGAGGTGCCTCTTGCACGCAGCGGTGTCATCACGAACCCTCAATTGCACAACCTCAAACCATGGATCCTAGCGCAGCCGTGCCTGCAGCTCAAGAAGCGCCATCAGAACGAGTGAGGCCAAACGAGTCTTCTTTGGTGAGAACATCGTCGGCATCACTTCCAGCTGTCAGTCCAAACGAAAAAGATGACGCCGAACTGGAAGCGGCGAGCGGTCCTGTCAAGCAACGAAGGATCTTCGGTCCCGTCATCTCGTTGTGGAATCGCGTGACGGGGCGCAGGAAGATAGAGCCAAAAACTCAGTGGCACACGACATGGAAGAGATACGGGCCGCTCCTTGGGTTCGGTACGTGAAGGTGCCAATGCCAATTCTTCCAACCTTGACGATGTGAACAGGATGTATTGTGCTCGCCATGGGGAGCATATTCGCTAGTCTTGCCATTCTTCTGGTCTCTGACACGAAGCCGGCAACATGGCAATATCAACCTGCGGCATATCTGGCTGTGTTCACAGCTATTGCCAATCAGTCCATGCGATTTGCTTCCCTACAAGGCGTTGCCATTGCCTGGTGGAGTGGCGCTTTGCGAGAGAAAGGCGAGCATTTCTCGGCTTAAATGTGATGTACCTCTGACTGTCCTTCTTGCAGGTATCTCGCTGGCTGCCTTGCACCGCGACTGGGACGTGGGAATCAACATCTGGAGCGCTTTAACCGCTGGGAGACGCACGAACTTGTTTGCAATAGCCTGCATGGTCTCGACCTTCGTTGCCATCGACGGACCTCTATTGCAGCAGTCCACGAAGGTAGTTTCCGTACCGATTCCCGAGAATGAGGCTACCGCGGTTTCTCTCATGTTCGACTTCCCCTCCGAGCTGCCGTCAGGCTACACTGGCTCTTTCCGTCCCTCTGCCTTGCCGGGATGGCAGACGACATTGCCTGCTGAAGACCCGATCGGGGCGGCCCCTGGATTCCAATTTGGCCCATTGCGAGACCACGTGCTCAATGCAACCATAATCGCTAAAACCACGGGCTGTACCGAATCGTGTCGGGCCGTCGTTCAAGCACCGGCATTCTCTATCAAAAGCTGCGAATACCTCTCACCACCCGTTAATTTCACAAGCACAAAGCCAGACGCATGGCCGGTCAGTGGTGCGGATTGGCTGAAAGGCTTTTACGGGCCGTTCGATGTCCCTTACAAGCATGCATTTTACACAAACGTTGCTTGGACCCTTGAAGACAAGGAGTATGTGAACGTCACAGCCTTCTCAACTTCCATCGACGACGAGGACACCTGTTCCGGGGTCGCAAATTATACATCTTGTGTGCTGGAATCTGCAATAGGGCAATATGAACTGGTCATCACCAACACTACGGAGATCAAGGACTCGAAAGCCTTCATGAACAGCACAATTACGCTGCCGCAATCCGTCGCATACGTACCGATCGTTCGTGCAGCCAACAACACGCTGAATCTATACGATCCACAAAAAGACTATGGGGTTAGTTGGACCAACTCTACACTGGCGGGCTTTCCAGCCGCCCTGTTTCCAAACATCATCCGTCAGTTCTGGGAGAACAGACCATACAATAGTCCCAAGCGGCACAACACGATAAGTGGTAATCCAGCAATCATTCTGGGGCACGGGCGTGGGGACCAGTGCGACTCGTGCAGCGACCCATTCGAGGACCTCTTGGACCAGCTAAACCGCATGATGTTCCGAAGCAGTATACACGCGCTCGAAGATTGGAGGAGACTGAAGAAGGGATCTACCGAGAATTTCACCGACCTCCTCGACCCGGGCCAATCGATTCAACAGACCGTGTCAGGCTACAAGCACGGCACCTGGAACGCCTACGAGACCAACCTCGTCTGGTTCTATGGCGCTACTGCCGTGGAGCTCTTCTGCATCCTGTGCATCCTCCCAACATACTGGGGTTGGTGGAAGATCGGACGAGCAGTCAGCTTCAGCCCCCTCGAAATAGCCAAAGCCTTCGATGCACCCTTACTGGCCGATTGCAACTCCAATCTCCGGGCAGAAGACCTTGCCAAGGCGACAGAGGGGCGAATGGTCCGCTACGGAGCCTCTGGACGTCTGGACGAAGAGAGCGTGCAACCTCTCTTGGCTGAGAAGCTCACGTTTGCAAAGAAAGAAGAGGTGTATCGGCCGCTGGATACGTTTGATTTTGAGAAGTAGAAAGGTTTCGACTCTCTTCTTCCCCACGATCGCTATTGGGAATATCAAACCAACATGAGAATACAGTAATGAGAACAGGAGATTTCAGCGCGGATTGGACATTGTTGTAGGAGAGTGATATGAGTCGAGGCCCAATCACGTTCAATTTCATCCCCTGCCAAGCTTCACATGCTGCACGCCCTCTCAGAAACCAGATAGCTAGTAAGGGCCACTAACACGGAAAGTTGACTCATCCAGTCGATCTACATATTTTCAGAGCTACCGGTAGTGCTCTTATGCCGCATCTCGAGCGCTGCTGCTGCCTTGAATACTGTCCTTAGATGAGATTCTTCTTCCACACCACCATCCACCAACGCCAACTTCCTTAACAACTTGCCAACCATACCGAACTCCCCACGGCCCAACACTCCATTAGAAACCCACCAAGCACAATGATCTATGAGATCGCACATATACTCTAGGCCCTGGTCTTCTCATCTCCTAGTTGTCATCTTCCTAGATAGTGAGTGTTTCCTCTCTTCGATTCTGTCTTGCCCTTGACTCTACTACACTTTGACTTTGACTCCATTTCGTCGATGCTGATATAAGAACACCTGGATCTGAGACCTTGAGGCCAATCATGCCAATTTTCATATGTTGCCTCCACCTCTCGGCCAAGTGAGACCGCTTCTGTGGCAACGGATCCCCTCTAAGTCTATTTGCTTTGCTCAAGCCATACCCCACATGTATCCTTCCGGCATGTATGTGTAAATGCGTCTCTCACACATAGAGACAATGACATCAAGGCCCACGAAAGTTCACATCCCATGGAAGAGGACTTTCCGCGGGAGAGGTGTGAAATCTTCACATGTGAACATGCCTCACATCACTCTCACCTTCCAGATCTGCGGTCCTGTGGGCCAAGTGAGCAATTCCCACATGCCAATTTCCATGTGAGCTTACCTCACTTCACACAGCCAGACGAAATCGACAACTTCCCATGCTAAGTTTCAGCATGTGAAGTTTCTTCACCTCACCCAGCCCCTATTCCTCACTTTCGGCACCTCACGTACTCTTTTCTCCTACAGCCCTCACCTGACCAACATCGACTTAGAAGATCGCAGAGTGAAGACAACAAAATGCCAGGTTTGATAAACTATACATCTATCACATTGCACCCTCCCACCCTGTAACCGCGCATCCAAGACAAAAAAGCGCGCTATGCAGCCCTCTTTCCCCTCCTTCTTTCTAGCCTCCCATTCCAAAATCAAACACACACAAACGCCGACGCTCCCAAAAAGAGGTTTGTTGAAGACATGAAGCTTTGCTTGCTGACTTGCTTGTTCGCCCCATGCATGCGGTGTTTTATTTCCCAGGCGTGCCCAATTCCGTTCCAATGCGCCGGTGTAATGAGGATCGGTAGTAGGAGAGGTCGATACCCCTGCTGCATTTCGCACAGGGTCGAATTCGGAAATCGATGCCTAGGTTAGGTGAAGAAGCTTTCATTCCATCACTCTCATGTGTCTATTCTCATCGCGGTTCATCCTTAGGAACCGGTTCCGGTTTCAGATTCACGAGGAAATCTCGCGTCAATTCGAAGCTGAGCCAGCTGCTGGCCATGCTGGGGGCGACTTTGAGAAGATTGGGCACCAGGCCCTTGTACATGCCCGCGATGCCCTCCTGTGCGACAATGGTGCTGACGGCGTCGAAGATGGATTTGTATTTGTAGCCCATGCCGGACATGGTGTTGACTTGAAAGCGTCTTCGCAAGACGTCGCTGTATGTCACGTCAGCGTGGACGTAGGCGAGGTTAGCACTGTCAGGGGTTGGACTTACAAAGGATATGTGATGGTTTGCGCTACAGCGCCCGAAATGGCACCAGCACACAGCTTCCCTATCGACGACGGCGCCTGCTGTCCCTCAGGAGTGAAGTACTGCCGCACGCTCTCGTACACCATGAAGTTCAGGCCCACGTACGGAGCCACGCCCGCAATGGTCGGAACGATTCCGCGGTAGAGCGCCCAGATACCTCCTTCCGTCCTGTACATGTGCATCAAAGTCTGGAACATGCCCGGGAGCTTCTTCTCGGCTTCTGCTCGGGAGAGACCGCTAAATGATGCGGACTGGATGGATAGGCGCGTCCGGACGATGTCGAGAGGGTAGGTCGCCGTGACGGAGGTGATGCCAGCTATCGCGCCGCAACACAGTCGTCGGATAGGTGTGAGGGGTTCTCCGGGCGAAGGCTCGAAGAACTTGGATATCTGTGTCAGCCATCATCTGCTAAACTCACTTTCTACCGACTCACTGGTTTGTAGAGATTGTAGCTACCAAACTGCACCGCGCTGTAGGGGACAATCCGCACGCAATTGGTGCCATTGCCAGCCATCATGCCCTTGAAGCCTTCTTCTCGCCAGATCTTGCCCAGTGCCTTGGGCACGCTCATCTTGTACTCAGTCCGTCCCGTGGACTGCACCTGCAGCAGAATCTTCAATCTCTCTAGTGGAGAGACGACTGTTCTTGACACTGCACCGGCCACACCACCGGCCAGGAAAGAGGCCACGACGGCTTGTGACACCCATGATCGGAAGCCGAAGAAAGGCTGCGGTGTGGGCTGTGATGAGGACGGATCCATGTTCGAGGGGACGGCGTTGATGGGGTCGGCGGAGGTGGGCGAGGCGGAGTTGGGAGAGGGCGCGGACTTTGGGTGATCAGGCGCGCTCATAGTATTTTCCGATAAGCTATTAGAGGCGGCATTGGAGCCACGGCGAGAGCTACTGGTACAGCGGTGGTGGTCGTGTGTTGGTGGATGGAGTTGACGGATCGGCGGGTGGTGGTTAGTCTCCCGAGGATCTCATGGACGGCGTCGCTACGAATGCGGTGGTGGAGTGGAGATGGACGATGCGGCGCGGGTGCGCTGATGGAGTGTTTTCTTGTTCAGCAGCTGAAGGCGCAGCCGCTTGGGATTGGCGATGTTGGGGTTAGGGACATGGATTGTGATGGACAGACTCTCGACAGCTGCGCTGCTGAAATCTCGAAGTCAAACCTCGCCCCAAATTCCCCGTCCAATGCAGCTAGACTCCGTCCGCCGGCCTGACCCGATTGCCGCGTCCACTGCGCTGGGAGTGAGAGGCTCTTGATCTTATTGCCGCCGTGCAGCGATAACAATTACAACTCATCGAAACCTCACATCTGAAAAGCGGTCTATTGCTTGGTATTCATCATGAGCTAACACCCACCCACCGCCTCCAACTCGCACAAGACACCGTGTCGCAAGTTTGCCACGATCACCTGCATCCGCCGACGACTCCTTTCTGTGGCAGCTTCCGCTTCCTGACCCTCTGCCTATCATTCGCTGCCCATCACCTGAGTCGCAGCCAGCAAGCCAGCCTGACCCCTCATCACGCTCTCCTAGAGCATGCCTGGTGCTGCCCAAGTCTGTCGACTCGCGTGAGCGCCACGGCAAGCCCATCGGGAAGTGCTTTTTCGGCAATCGGGTTCGAGGCCCGAGCACCTGCCTTGTCGCTTAGCGGGAGTCAAGTGAATGAATTCAACAGGACAGTGCTTGTCTGACAGCTCACATGCAGCGAAAGAAATACGAAAGTGACGACTATACAAAACCCTCACCACCCACAAACGCCATCCAAACAAAACCCTCTCTTCACTCTCACTGACTCTGACTCAACGCCTTAGCACTCTTCCTCTTCCTCTCCCTAACAGCCCCCTCCATCCTCGAAATCATCCCCTTCAACCCAACCCCCCTCTCACAATTCTCCTCAAGCCACCCCTCCATCCTCTCCCTCACACTCCTCATCCCCCTAACAACAGGCATCTTCCTCCCCTCCTCCCCATCAACATGCGCCAAAGGATTCAACAAGAGGTGGAAAACCTCACTCCAAATCTCCGTCTGCCAATACCTCTTGAAATTCTCCCGGATCCGATACGTCTTGCTGGCCCCTTGACCAAGCGTCGCGCCGCCCTTTTCGCCCACGGTCTCCATGTACTTCCCGAAGAGCAGGCTGTGGATGATACCTGCCAGGCCGTGGTAGTCGATCTGGTAGGTCCAGGGACGGAGTTCGCGCATTTCGGCGCAGTCGGCTTCGGAGGTCTTCCAGTCGGCGATGAAAGCCACATTGGGGATGAAGTGCTTCATGTCGATGCCACGACCGAAGTCGATGAGACAGATGCCTTTACTGGACCAGCCGTGCGCGCCGCTGGGGAAGTATGTTGGTGACCAGTCGGTTTCCATGCCGGGGTCGTCGAAGCGGACGAGGACGTTGTCGCCTTTTAGGTCTCCGTGGATCAGTTGTCTTGAGTGCATTGCTTCTGTGACGCGGAGGAGCTCGACGGTGAACCACATGGCGAGTGTCTCGTCCATGCCGCCTCCACTGCCGCTCTCCAGACGGGCGATGTTTACCAGGTCGAGAAGAGTACCTTGATCGCGGAACTCTTCGACGAGGAAGCATTCATCCCGGTAGAGATGCATCTCGTGGGCTCGGACAATTGACTCGGCCGCACGACCGACACCGAGGCGACGATGAGACTGCCGAATCATGTAGAACTCCCACGTGCTGGTCGGCTCCTCCATCTTGACTGCCTCCAGTGGTTTGCGGTATGAGGCCTTGCCGACTCGGGATCGAACGACATTCTCATCCTTTGCGTCTTCTTCCTCCATGGCAACCGCAGCGCTGTTCTCAACGAGGTAAACTGGAGCGAAAGTACCGGCTCCGAGTTCTCGCTTGACAGTATAAGTGCCTTGCGCGCCAGGCAGATCCAGCATCGGTGGCATCGGGAGAGAGTGTGGTGTCTTGTCGACATTGGTGCTGCTCCGACTATTCTTCGAAAGAGCCCGGACGTACTTCTTGATCTCGGCCGTTCGACCACAGCTCGTCTCGAGATCCTCATGGTAGCCATCAAAGGACGACAGCGACGGCTTCATCCTCGACAAGATAGTCTGCCTCACAAAGGGATCCATGGGGTTGCATTGAGGGTCCATGATGATCGGGCCCTTCTGCACGGGCTCCACAGCGGGCTCATCTTTCTTCGCAGTCTGTGCCTTCGCCGTACCCTGACCAAGAGTGATGGCACCCTTGGTGCTCTTCGTACGAATAGGCTGCAGAACCCTGCGTTTGTCTTCAGCCATGTCAGCGAGCTCATCATGGAAAGGACTTGAACAGGGCTCTTCATCATCGTCACCTATTGGTTCTGCCGTACCAGTCTTTCTGCTTGGGGTCTTGGTACCCGCAAAATAGTCCTTCTCAGTTCGTACAGTGGCAAGTCCCAATGATGATTCAGTCTGTTCCACGATTGGAGTCATGAACGGGAGGCGGTGGTTCGGTATGACATTCATGTCCCGGAATTGAGCGACTGGTGCATCGTACTCTTCTGGTGGTACCGGCACGTACTGTGTTCGCGGCTCGTCTTCGTCGATCGGCGTGATGAGACGTTCCTGTTCCGGCTCAGTGCCATCTTCGTAGGCGTCTTGTGTCGTAGTCTGGGCGGACTCCGTGATGCTCTCAGTGTTGTCGTCTCTGGGAATGTGCTTGCTTGAGGTGAAGTCTGACCAGGCACTGACATCAGTGCGGTCTTCGTCGACTGACTTTCGACTTCCTAGGAGTTCGTTCCTTGTCTCGTCGCCGTACTCGCTCGCGGCTGCTGAGAGCTTTCCAGTTGCAGTGCTTTCGTCTCCGGTCGTATAGTCGTCATCATCGTCGCTTTCACTTTCGTCCTCATCTTCTTCCTCCTGTTGCTCGGCTTGAGATGGCAATGGCTGACTGAAGATACCATAGATCTCGTCCATGGCTTCCTTGGTGTTGATGGTCATTGTCGGCTCCGCAGGTCCAATGGACTTCTTGCGTTTGACCTTCTTCTGAGGCGAATCCATGTTGAGCTTGATGGTTTGCGTCTCGTTCTTGATATGCTTGACGTCCATGACTTTAATCTTGCGTGTTCGATTGGCGCGTTCTTCTCGTCTCGCCTTTTTAGCCGCATCGACTTCCTGCTTCGATGGCGGCGTGTTCTCGTCGTTCTCGTCATTAAGTGCGAGACTCTTGGAGAAGGTCTCGACCAGCACTTTGTCCTGACCTTCCGGAGTGGATTGCTTGGCTTCAGCCTCCGGGATATCCTCAAAGATCTTGAAGCCTCTCTCCTTCGATTTCTTCTGCGACTGATTTTGAGCTTGCTCGTCAGTTCGCTTGTCTTGCGAAGCTTTATTCAGGTCCACCTCGAAAGAGTCATTTCTCGAGCTCTGCCCACGCTTCGCCGCCTTCTCTTTCTTGAAGTCACGCTTCAACCAGCCACGATGTCTCGCGCGAAGTTCTTCAAAAGAGTACTCCACAGACAGGTTACCAGGCTCGGGGTAAATAGCCTCAAGATTGACGAACACCACCTCCATTCTGCCAGTCTTCTCATTCCATATGCCTTGGCCGGCGTGATTACTACTCGACGTGTGATGAGAAGAAAGGTGGTTTGGAATTTGCGCTCGATTGGAAGACTGCATACACGATCGAAACTTAGTCCTGAATTCGTAAACATGTGATTCATGTCAAGGGATGGGGAATGAGCTTACCTGGTCCCTGAAAATCATCATCTTCTGCATTCCGCCGTTGGTCTTTCCAACTTTCAGCTTCTCACCAGCCATCGGCCTCGGCTCCACTGTGTTCTCTTTCTTGCGGCTCGCTAGCGATCCAATGCTATCCCAGCCTGTCGAGCTGCTGCCAGAAGCTGGTCTGGAAGGTGCATCGTCGTCGGAGAAAATGGCCATTTTGGATCCCTTGGCTTTCTTAGAGCCACTGCCTTGGCTTTGAGGTTGTGAGGGAGATGGTGAGGCCGAGGCGAATGGGTCCAGCTTGGCGGCAAGAGCTGGTCTCACGGCTGGTAGAGCAGGGCTCGACGGCTCTGTTGCATCTGCAGGTCGCGCATCTTTTCTCTGCTCGAAGTCTCCGAACTTGCGCATTAATCGCTCAGTAGGTCTCGCCTCTTTCTCTATTCCCATCTTGTATATTTCTTCCGCCTGATTCCACCTGCCCGCATTTTCGAGCCATGCGGCAAACTCTTCATAGTACAGCGCGAGGGTTTCGCCAATGCTGTGTCGCGCCAGGAACACGAATGCTTCGCGTGGCGCGTCGGAGAAGAGGCGGATGTAATGAAGCCAAAGCTTGAGATATCGCGGGTCGTTTTTGTAGTGCTTCGATGATTGAAATGCCTTGGTTGCGCGTTCCAGCAGAGGGAGTAATTGCGACTGCGGTGTCGCTTGTGCGGAAGGAAATGCGTCGAGTGTCCATTTCACATAGCGGTCGTAAACATCAAGAGGGTCATCGGCTTCGTCAATCGTCGCAAGCTCCTTTTCAAACTCGGCTCTCGCTTTCAGTTGCGCCTCGCTCAGATTTGAGGGCGATGGGTTCGCGCCGAGTAGAGGAGGCGAGTAAATCTGTGCGAGCGCCTTCGCGGATCGACCGCTTGGAAGCGCCTGGATGTTCTCTTTCTGGCCTTCAATGACGTTGAAGTCGATAAGATCCTGGGAGTCGGCCATGGCGAAGTGTCTCGCTGTCCCCGGGCAGGATGGCCGTGGTCGTTGTCGCTGTGCTGGAGGTTAGTAGGACGAGGTCGTGTCTTGCGAACGCGACTTCTGAAAGTGCATGCTGATGTTGATGACGGGTCTGCCGATCGATGCGCTAGCGTTGCCAGGGCGATGCCAGCGAAAGCGGAAATCTAAGCGAGCGCGACCCCAGCCACCTTATCGCGCTGCTGGCCACCTCCAACCACCTCACTTCTTGTACAGCTGCATCCGACCACTCACGCCGCGTTCGACAGGGAAGCTCTTGGTAGGTGTGGCGGAGGACCAGCTCATCGTTCGTATGTCCCAGATGACGACGCAAGCGACACAGATGGCTGGAGGGCAGGGAAACAACCTGTCAAATAAGTAGACTAGTCCTGCCTCTCTCCTTCCTCCCTTCTCTTCCCATCCTCGCACAAGTTCTGTCTTCCACGGAGCAACAATCACTCACACTCGCTCGACCATGCTTACACTCAAGAACATACTAGCCATGCGCTCGCCGATGCGCCTGGCCGCTCTCGCTACCATTGCTGGACTTCTATACACTTCTCCATCAGCAGCTCAGACATACTCAACCTGCAATCCGACTTCGCAATCCGGCTGCCCGGCAGACCCAGCACTGGGCTCTTCGACAACGATCAAGTTCACAGATGGTGCTTCAGATCAATTCACCGCGCAAGGCAATCCGACATACGACTCCAATGGTGCCGCATTCACAGTTGCTCAATCCGGCAATGCACCAACCCTGGTATCGAAGTGGTACATCATGTTTGGCAAGCTTTCAGTCACCATGAAAGCAGCACCAGGCACCGGTATCGTCAGCTCTGTCGTGCTGCAATCCGACGACCTCGACGAGATTGATTGGGAGTGGCTCGGCGGTAAAGGCGACGAAGTGCAGTCGAACTACTTTGGTAAAGGCCAGACCACTACCTATGACCGGGCGGCTATCCACAGTGTTCAAAATACGCAGGGCGAATTTCACACATACGACGTGGAGTGGACGGAGAACCAAATCGTTTGGTCTATCGACGGGGACACTGTTCGCGTGCTCAACGCTGGAGAAGCACAAGGCCAGTATCCGCAAACACCAATGCAGTTGAAGCTGGGCTCGTGGGCTGGAGGCGATCCATCGAACAATCAGGGAACGATCGACTGGGCCGGTGGAGCGACTGATTATTCTGCTGGCCCGTTCACCATGTATGTCCAGCAAGTGTCAGTCGTTGATTACAGCACCGGCAAGTCATACTCCTACGGCGACCAAAGTGGCACCTGGGAGAGCATCGAGTCGGAAGGCGGAAAGATCAATGGCAATGACGGAGGATCTCAGACCGTGGCTACGGCGCCTCTGATTACCTCTACCTCGAACGGTGGTGTTCCTTGGGATGGAACCCACAAGACCAACGAGGCCACCGTCTCTTACACGAGCTTGTACGGCTTGCCAAGCGGCTGGAGCGTTAGCAGCTCTGGAAAGGTGGTTCCTCCTAGCGCGGCGCCCGTGAGTACGGCCCTCCAGTGTTCTACCATTTGTTGAAACAACTCGCTGATCATGTTCACAGATAACATCCCAACCCGCCTCGTCTACGCTGTCGCCGGCGCCGTCACCTGCGGCATCCTGTTCCGGGTCCGGCTTTAAAGTCGTCACGAAGTATGATGAAAAGGGTTTCCTCACAACGGCCAGAGTACCAGATGGTGCTTCGACTGGTTGGGATGATCGGGGTCTGCCAACGACCGTCTACCATGCTGCCAACTGCATGGCCACAAACCCTCCAATGCGAAACATGGCAGCTGGAGAAGCCTTGGCGATGGACCGTGAGGAGGCGAGAACCACCAGTGGATCATCGCACATTCTTCTAGCGACTGCAGACTCCTCGAGCCTCATCACGGCCCAGGTGACGCAGACATCAGATTCGAGCAATCTGATCGCGTCGGTTGCAGCGTTCTGTACATTCATTCTTGCATTAGCGATTGGTTTGATTCTGGCATAGCGACGGAAAGGGAAGAGCATCAGGAACAGGCGTTTTGAATTTCAGGGACAGGATTGTAATGAAGCTGTACAGGCTGGAATAGAAGGACAGCGCGGAACGGCAGGCCAAGCCGAGCGACAACGAACTAGACGACTATGAAAAGTAATGAGAGATCACGAGCAGAGCACAACCTGACTGCTTTTACCCCATACTTTCCAGCATTTCTCCGCTATTACCAAAGCGACTGTACCATCGGCAAGGCATGCCGATGCTGTGCCGGTCGCTCCCGTCTTTCGAGAATCTCGTGATGCTCCAATTACAAGGATGTACATCAGCGGCGTGGGAGAGCTGCATGTACTGTCATGGCCCAGTCTCTCGAAGATCTGAACGACAAGTTGAAATCTTGAGAGATGTCAGAGTAAGAAATGCTTAAACAGCGCATGCGGACGAGTTGATGTGGTCAGCACGAGCGCTACCACGGGACCTTCACATCACATCAACGGCGCCAGTGCCCCAGAATATCCCTCTCCGCAAGATCGACGGCCCCTCGTGGCCACGATGTACCTAGCCAGCTAGCGTCAGGAACAGGTACCTCTCGCGAGTCCACCGAGCCAGTATGCCGCGAAGAACCGCGACAGGAATTGCGTGGTCTTACGAAATTTTTACCAAACTGTGCATTGAAAGGTGTCGTGTGGGAGTATTGCGTGATTTTCTCCCAGAAGAATATTTGCCATAAGACCCAGTGCTGCCCCGGAGTGTGAGGTTCTGTGAGTCCTTCCTGACTGGGCATCTTTTTCCATTAGATTTGGGGCCGAATCTTCTTGTGCCACCGCCCATCTCCCGCACGACACTACTACTCGCGACGTCCGTCTTATCGCAGCAACGGTCAGCAGTCATTGGACAAGAGGTAGGTTTCAGCGTCCCGAATCGTAAGCTGAGAGCTGCGCTGCGCTGCCTCAGAAACGTCTGGGCTTGGTTCCTGACAGCGGCGGCGGAGGCGCAGTGGCAGGGCGGGCTGAGGCGTACGAACCACGCGCTCGTGTTTGAAGCCTGACCGAAGTCTGACCCTTGTTGGTCACTGATAACAGCGAACCAAAATAGGCTGACCACTGTCGCACTTCCTTTGTCGCTGAGGAAGGAGTCGTGGTCGTTGCTTCCGCTTTTGTGGCATTCTAACGTCTTCTCAGATTTCTTAGAGCTCTCCTGCCTTTGAACCCCACCACTACTACTCCACTCCTTCGCACCGCACGACTCCACGACCACGAGATTGAGCAACATGGCGGAACAGACGAATGGCGTCGCTAATGGCGATGCGCCCAAGAACAAGCTCTTGGATGGTGTAGCAAGAACGCCTGGCCGACAGCCGTCACCGCAACCCACCCATTTGAGCGTTCCTGGAGCTCTGCCGCACCGAGTACTCCATGAGAAGGGGTCTGGCTATGTGGCGCCCAAATTTGAAGGGAAGGAGCAGCAAATGGAAGAAGTTATGGATCAGGTGGAAGAGAAGGGATTTCTGCCCCCAGATCTCGTCGAGCCTGAGGTCAAGTGGTTCTACAACGAGCTCGGAATCGACGACATGTACTTCTCTACGGAAAGCGTGGACGCGATTGTCTCACATATCCATTCGCTGTATGCTGCCAAGGTGGCGGCTTATGCCCGCGATGATAAGCGTTTGGACATAAGGCTCGATAAAGAGGCGACAGACCACGCAGTCTATATCGACACATCAGCACCTGGAATCTCCGTGAGCAATGGTTCGGGCTTCGAGCAGAGATTGGAGCAGAAGTATCTCGATGGTAGCAGAGGCCTCAACAGCTACAGGGTCGAATCCTTCCGCTCGCCGAGCAAGATGCCAGGCGCTGGCGTTGAGGAGCACTCGTTGCGATGCTACTTCGTGTACCAGTCCTCTTTCGAGAACAAGAATCCCGCACAGGACGAGACAAGAGTGGATGTCCTGGGTGACGCCAGGTTCTTGCAAAAGACGACGAAAAACACACGTGACATCTACCAATCAATCATGGACGCCGTGGTCCAGAGGACCGGACCAGTCATCGACATGTACGACGTCGAGGGCAGCCGAGAAAAGAGACTGGTCGTGGGTTTCAAGCAGGGCTCGGCCCTGGGAATGTTCGCGGCCTTGTCGGACTTGTACCACTACTACGGCCTCACCTCGAGCAGGAAATACGTTGAGCAGTTCAGCAATTCGATCACGATTATATCGATCTACTTGCGGCCGTCACCAAATGTCGCGAACAAGCACCCACCGATTGAGGCATCCATTCATCAGGTCATGAAGGAGATCTCGTTGCTGTACTGCATCCCACAGAACAAGTTCCAGCCGCACTTCATCTCTGGCAAACTTTCTTTGCAGGAGAGTATCTATGCCCATTGCGTATGGGTTTTCGTTCAGCATTTCTTGAACCGCCTAGGCACCGAGTACAACACACTTCGAAGTGTACTCGACACCAGCAACAGCGTCCACGCCGAGCTTCTCACAAAGATGAAAAAGAGACTACGAACGGAGACGTTCACTGCCGACTACATCCTCGAGATCATCTCACAGTATCCGGATTTGATCAGATCTCTCTACCTTTCATTTGCCAGCACACATTACGTCCAGACCCGCGGCGAACAGGACGATTTCCTTCCCACGCTATCCTACCTCCGGATGAAGGTAGACAAAGTGCTCGACGATGCCGAGCTCGAGGACCTGATCGCGAAGACGGTTTCGAACGAGCACCACAATATGGTTATGACGGCGTTCCGAACCTTCAACAACGCATGCCTCAAGACCAACTTCTACACGCCAACGAAGGTTGCTCTCAGCTTCCGCATGAAGCCCGATTTCCTCCCAGCAGTTGAATATCCCCAACCGCTCTATGGCATGTTCTTGGTAATCAGCTCGGAGTTCAGGGGCTTCCACCTCCGTTTCAGGGACATTGCGCGTGGTGGCATTCGAATCGTCAAATCTAGGAGTAAAGAAGCCTATGCCATCAACGCTCGGTCTCTGTTTGATGAGAACTACAACCTCGCCAATACTCAGCAGCGGAAGAACAAGGACATTCCGGAAGGTGGCAGTAAGGGTGTCGTTCTGCTTGATATCCAGCATCAGGACAAAGTGAGCGTGGCCTTCGAGAAGTACATCGACAGTATAATGGATCTGCTCCTACCGCCTACCAGCCCTGGCATCAAGGACCCGATTGTGGATCTTCACGGCAAGGAGGAGATTCTGTTCATGGGACCTGACGAGAACACGGCTGATCTCGTCAACTGGGCCACCGAGCACGCACGAGCCCGCGGCGCTCCATGGTGGAAGTCGTTCTTTACAGGCAAATCACCGAAGCTGGGAGGCATACCTCACGACACTTACGGTATGACCACACTCTCCGTCCGCGAGTACGTCAAAGGCATCTACAGGAAGCTCAATCTCGACGAGACTCAGGTGCGTAAATTGCAAACCGGAGGACCAGATGGTGATCTCGGCTCGAATGAGATCCTGCTTGGCAACGAGAAGTACGTCTCGATCGTCGATGGCTCTGGTGTGCTCGTCGACCCGAACGGTCTCGATCGCGCAGAGCTTCTTCGTCTGGCCAAGGATCGTAAGATGATCGTCAACTTCGACATCTCCAAGCTGTCAAAAGACGGCTACCGCGTGCTTGTCGAAGAGAACAACGTCACGCTGCCATCTGGCGAGATCGTCAACAACGGGACGACTTTCCGCAACACTTTCCACCTGCGAGATACCGAGAAATACGACGTATTTGTACCTTGCGGAGGCCGACCCGAATCCATCGATTACAGCAGCGCAAGCAAGCTCATCTCCAAGGGCAAGCCTACGATCCCATACATTGTCGAAGGCGCGAACCTCTTCATCACGCAAGAAGCCAAGCTGCGTCTGGAAAAGGTGGGTTGCGTTGTCTTCAAGGACGCTTCAGCCAACAAGGGTGGTGTCACCAGCTCATCCCTCGAAGTCCTGGCATCCCTCTCCTTCGACGACAAGAGCTTCATCGAGAACATGTGCGTTGGTGCGGACGGGACTGTTCCCCAATTCTACAAGGACTACGTTCAACAAGTGCAGAAGGTCATCCAGGAGAACGCCCGTCTCGAATTCGAGGCTATCTGGCGCGAACATGAAGCGACTGGCAAGGAGAGGAGTCTTCTCAGCGACGAGCTTAGCACGGCCATCACGAACATGGACGAGGAGTTGCAGAAGACGGACTTGTGGAACAACATCCCACTGCGCATCAGCGTCCTCAACGATGCCCTGCCGAACTTGCTGTTGCAGAAGATTGGACTGGAGAAGATTCTCGAGCGGGTAAGTTCATGCAAGCAAATTTCACTTTCGAACGGCAACGCTAACATGTGAACCAGGTGCCCGAGAACTACCTCCGCGCCATCTTCGGCAGCTTCCTCGCCAGTCGCTTTATTTATACCATGGGCATTTCGGCGAGCCCTGTCAGCTTCTTTGCTTTCATGAACCAACGCATGGCGCATCTGGTCAACGGCTCGCAATAGGAAAGCCTGGCGGATTCGGCCATGCTGATCATGCGGAAATGAGACTATGCATCTGATTTGAGGAATGTAAAGTTAGCGCTCTACATTCCTGATGGTGTTTTGGGGACGACTTGGGGTAAACATTCTGGTGGCGCTTGGCAGGATGGGTAGACTGTAGGGAGGTATGGACAAAAGCTTTATTTGTGTGCATCCTTTCTCTCGCTCCAGGTCTCTCTTGGTGAAGGGTTGTGTCTACTCCCATCATTCACTGCGCGGTCTTGCGAGACAATCACAGGTACGTGTTGTTCTAGACACTCAACACCCAACACTAACGTTCAAGACCCACAGACATCCCCAACAGCCCAGTCAACTCGACATATCACAATATCCCAACCATGGCAAAACTCAAACCAGAACGGCCTCCCATCCGCCGAAGCTCCCGCATCAAAGCGCTCGAGACGACAGCCAAGCAGCGTCAGAAAGCTATCGAAACATCCCAGAAACAGACTGCAGCATCGAAACCCAAACCAAAAGCCACTACAACGGAGAAACGTACTACAACCACGAGAAAACCCGCGACGGTGAAGGGGAAGAGTGCGGCTGGCATCAAGAAACCTACGAAAGCTACGACAACGAAGGCTAAGAAACCTGCCGCAACGAAGCCCAAGAAACCACCACCAACCAAAGCCAAGAGTGCCCCTGAACCCACCGCCGCAGCAAAGAAGAAACCCACAACAACCAAACCAAAGAAAGCCGCAGCACCCACCTCCCCCAAAGAGAAAATCACCGCCGGCCCCGAATGGCTCGAACGTTCCTACAACGGCGTCAAGAAGACGAAGGGCCTCTACACGCGGATGACCTTCGCAGAGCAAGTCGCCGCAAAAGAAGCACGGAAGAGGAAGAAGAAGCCTGCCCCCGCAGCAGCCCCTGAGCAGATCGATCCGGAGTTCGAGGAATTTGCTAGATTGCACAAATTGCCCAAGTCAAGAACTGGTAAACCGACGAAGGCGCAGCTGAGCGAGTTTGAGTTGTGGAAGAAGGGGAAAGCTGTCGCGAGCAAGGACACTTCCAAATGGGCCTCCACCAACCCTTCGGCGATCCCCAGGACCTTCGATGAGTCCCGTGAGGAAGAAGCCCAGTTCGCGCTCGAGAAAGGCTATACCAGGCCGCTGAAACCGAAGCAGGCTCTCGAGTTCGCGGGCTGGCGGGATGCGAAGGCGAGTTGGAGGAGGCGTGAGGAGGCGAGGAGGGACAAGGAGGAGTTCAGAGAACACTTGGCTATGTGAAGGTCTTGAGACGAGACAAATCCATGGGACGTTCGAGGGCATTTTACGCTGCAATTGATTGCCCCGAGGCCGGGGCTCAAGTCCGCGAGCGGAGATCAACTGTTAGAGTAGGACACGGAGGAGAGGGAGACGAAGGCGACGGAGTCTATTGCCGCTAATGCGAGCTAGCCTGCTGAGCCTGATGGCGAGCTTGCTTTCAAGACTACCGGTACTGCAGCGAGCAAGGCTGCTTCCACGAAATCTGCTACGAAGAAATAGCGATCTCGTCAGGAGCCGCCGTCTAAAATTGGTCGCTTGCTTTCGAGGAATGCAGATCACTGGGGTTTCACATTCTCGATGTTTGGATCCCAAAACAATCGCTGCGATTGATATCATGATCCTTTCCCTGTACTTGGCCTCGACTCCTCTCGACAATTGCAGCCTGTGCTGTTGAGCTTGTCTGTCTTGACATTCCAGAGATTAAAGGGTAAACTTCCCATCCACCTTCCCTCACGTCAACGCTGACCTCGTTCTATCCCTCCAGACAATTCTATCCACCAACCATGGCCAAACTCAAACCCGAACGCACCCCAACCCGCCGCAGCGCACGCCTCGACGAAGCCCGCGGCAAAAAAGTCCATGATGCAAAGATAGCAGCCGAAAAAGCCCACATGCGCTACATGGCACACCTTATGGGCACCGAAGATGTAAAGCCTTCCAAGAAAGGCACCGCGACGAAAAGGTCAGCCGCCGGGGCCAAGCAATCCGCCAAAACAAGGGAGGATCTCGCGCAAGACGTGGCGGAGAAAATCAGTGCGTTGACAGACCTGACGCATGGGCGCAATTCGAGTCCTGGAAAGCCCAAGAAGCAAGCTACTGCGAGTAAGAAGAGGGCGCCAGCACCGAAGATCAAGAAAGTCCCAGTGGCTGGGAAGAAGAAGAAGAAGGCGGCGTCGAAGACGAAAGGAGGGCCTTTGAGTGGGATTCTTGCGAATTATGGTCGATAGGGCATCGCTGGCCGGAGAGACTTGAGGTGGTGGCTAATAGGATGAGTACTATGAGAATGCTCCATGTATACGAGAGTAGGAGGAAGGGGACCTTGATGGCTTGAGTTATACGAGAGATGTGACTGAGAGTATGATAACGATTCTCTTGGGAGGTACAAGTTCACTTGACGATTGATCTCGAGAAGGCTACGACTAAGAACAAGGCTGCTCTCAAGAAGGCCATCCCGAAGGAGCAGCCATTGTCGTTAGGAAACGCCGTCTCTAATTGGTTGCACGAGAGGAATGTAGATTATCGATTTCCACATTCTCCAAGTCTGAGGAGCCAAAACAACAGAAGCGATTGACATCGATATCACTTCCCCTCTCTGCACATCCCTATTGCCACAATCGTCTCTCCTTCTAAACTTCTCATCTTCAAAGGTGACCTTCCCGTTCATCCCAATCGTATCACAACTCATCTCTCCTCGGTCCAATCCTTAGCATGGCCAAACTCAAACCCGAACGCCCCCCAACCCGCACAAGCGAACGCATCGCCATTCGAAAAAACCAAGAGTCGCGTCAAAGGGCCATCGAGATCCACCGGCACTTGACTGCACATCTTTACGGCGACGACGACAACAACAAGAAGACCAAAGCTAAAGCCAACACGTCCAAGAAGCGAACCACCGCAGCAACCAAGAAGAAGCCCACCTCCACTAAAGTAACGAAGAAGAAATCTGCCGCTACCGCAAAGGAACCGACGGCAGCAGCGAGCAAGAAAAAGCCCGTCACCACCTCCAAAAAGACAAAAGCTCCGACCAAGAAACCTCCCAAAGCCCCAGCCAAAGAGCCCAAGATGAGGCGCGCCCCAGGCTACAAAGCGGTCGACGCGGCCAGGAAGAAAATTGATCAGCATATCCTCGAAAGGCAAGCTGCATACGGCAGGAAGAAGATGGAGGAAGAGCAGGATGCGAGGCGGCGTAAAAGGCACGATGAAGAGGCTGCGGCGAGCTTGGGATTGCCGGTGTGGAAGTATAAGATGGGGATGAGATGAGGAGAGGAGAGGAAGATCAGGAGGAAAGGGGAAGAGAGGCAGGTGTTAGGGACCCCTTGGCGTTTTGATGATAGATAGGGAGGTTTCTTTTTTGGTGTAGTGCTCAACGGCAGCAAGAAAGAGATGGTGTAATAGTTTGAAGTGACTGTTGGAAGCAGGAAAGAAGACCATTTTCGCGAAAGGCGGACGTACGGTATTCATTCCATTTCGTTCATGTTCATCAAGCGTCAAGCTTGGATCGCTAGAAGTCGTTCCCTGAGTCGCCCATCCTCCAAGCAGTCATTGCGAAGAGTAATCCAGACAACAACGAACTTCTGTTCCCGAGGCAGATTCATCATCATCGAGCGTCCTTTCCTGCCCTTCACATATCAAGCAGTTCCTCGGCGTAGTCATCGAGGTAAATGATCCTGAACTGGTCGCCCCAAGCCTTGGTCCATTCCTGCCTCTTGTACATGCCGTTGATGCCGTGGCTCCAACTGACTAGCTCCACCGTCCATCCTTTCTTCAAAGCTCGATGTACCATCATCATGAATCCGGCGCTGTACTCGGCCGCAGCGGCGTCTCCAGTGGCCAGAACCATAGTTGAAGGCTCTTCAAAATCCACGAGCGACTCCATCATCTTCAAATGCAAGATCTCATCGACACCCTGCTCGACAAAGGCCGGGCGAGCGTATCGCGGCGTGTTCGTTTCCGAGCCACTGCCGCTTCCACTGCCATTGGCCGCGTTCAGACCAGGTGAGCCGGCGCCAATTGGAACGGCGTTACATGGAGGCGCTTTCTTGGGAGTCCTGCCATAACGTCTGGCATCCATTTCTTTGAAGTAGATTTGACGTGCCGTGAGTTCACGTGCCTTGTAGACTTTGTCCAAGATACTGCAGTTATATCCGACGGCTTTCGCCGTGTCGAATGCTGCAATATGAGGCGTCGAGCCGACCAGTTCACGCTTGGCAACCGGACGGCGTCTCTCCATGAGAAGCGCCAATGCATCGAACGAAAGATCGGCTTGTTCCGTGTGTGCCATCGGGTGGATGCCGCGTGCATATTTCAGCTGGTCCATGAAGCCGATGAAGATGTTGCTTGCGTCGACGAAAATGTGGATGCCGCTCGGATGGTTGTTGTGCGTCGTCAGATTCATGGGATTGACCAGGTTTCTGCGATCCTCTGGAAAAGCTGCTATGATATGCATTAGTAGAGTCCAATGCCGATCCTCCCCCGAACGGACGATTTGTGGCTGAATCGTTCGCTTGACTGGCAAAATGGTACCAGCGACTGGCTTCGCGGCACTGGCAGGCATTGGCATTGGCATGTGTCCTGGTGTCTGGTTACTCAAGAAAGCCTGCTGGTTAGTAGAAACCGATTTCCCATTGAGCATGGGGTTGATGGACGAGGGGAGCAGAGGGTTTGCTCTGAGCGAAGCAGGCGTCGCTGGGTTGGTACCCTGCTGTACTACTCCAGCTGGCATACGATTCGCTTTTTGATGTGGAGGAAGCACTCGAGGTTTCGGTGTCGGTGTGCTTGGATCTTCACCCTCTTCGATGTTGGCAATTGCATTGCGCACTGCGTTGACGGCTTCATCCACGTTACTTGGAGCACCCATAGCCTGCAGGCGTGCATTGAGCTGCTGGACCGTCGACGAAATTGTTGGAGCAGGACGGCTATACGTTCCTGGCGTTCCGTGTGTGGATGGAAGTTGATTCGTGGCAACGTGATGGGATGATGCCTTCCTTGCCGGCGTCTGCGTCACCACGATGTCCGCCTCGGACTCGGATACTGTTGCATTGTTCTTCTTCTGTTCTTCGAGGGCTTTCCTCTCCTTTCTCCTCGCTTTCTTCCTCTGATTTTTGTTCAAAGTCTTGGCAGCAGTAGGTGGACTACCCGTCTCTTCACCAGAAGCATCTGACAGCTGAATCGGCTTGTAAATGTTGTTGCGCGTACGTCTGTAAGCTGCACCATCGGACGCATAGTTGTCGTTCCTTGGAACATGCTTGTTGGTATCGTCGGCGACGGTGGTGGTGGCAGCAGGCTCGGGGAGTGAACTCGGGACACCCAAGAATTGCCACACCTTGCCGAAGTCACCTAATGGTGCGGGTTGTTGTGCGAAGTCCTTGGTATCCGTCTCTTTGCTTGCGTCGGTGGTGTACTTTGGAGCAGACTTTTCAATTATGTCGTCGTCGAAGTCGAAGATTCCGTCATTGTCGTTATCGGTCTGTGGTGGTGGCGGGGCTGGAGCCGGCGCCGCATCTGAAAGATTGAAGGAGTTGGCGAACTGGAGCGCGATGGAGAGATCCCACGGCTTGAAGGTCTGGGTGGAGGTGGAGGTCGTCGTCATGTACCGCGAGGAAGGGCGCCGTGCTTAGCGGTGACGCCGTCCGCAGATGGAATTGTTCGGTGGCTCTCTCGAAGCGGCGGCGAGCGACTGTAGTGGCGGGGTGGAGGAGGAGGGTGGTGTCAATAGTGGACAGTGGGGATAGCGAGGAGCGAGTGTCGGTGCGGTGTCTTGTGGCGCTTCTTCATTGCAGGTGAAGACTGCGCGGAGTGAATGATGGCGAATGTTGAGTGAAGGAGGTCGAGATCGAGTCCATCGAATGTAGTCATCAGGGTCCGAGCTTCGAGGTCCGAGCACATCACATGTCTCAGACTTCACCCCGACCGAATCCATGGTTCTCTCGATCTCCTGAACGTCGTGCAAACTTCTGGATTGGTGTATGCCAAAGCCATATTGATGTGTCGGCCTAGAGCCAACTCTGGTGGTAGTTGATTTCGTTGACCTCAGACTTCACCTTGAGTCACGTTGTTCGAGACCTGTGTCTTCTCACGGGAGCCTTGACTTGTACTTCGTTGACTCGTGCAACTTCAACATAAGATAGCTTCGAATGATGGTTATTCAAAACCACTTCGTCCCACTCTTTAAGCCTTTCTGCTGTCACCCGCAGAGCGAAATTCTCACTCGACCTTTCCAAGCATTGTGGCGGCGTTTTTGGCCATCTGAACAGCTGGAATACAAACTATCATAGTGGAGCACAATTCGGATGCTTTAAATGGTACAATCTCAGGAACTTTTTCAAGATCAGTTGAAGCAAGGAGGCAGTCTTAATCCAAGAGTCTTCCCTGACCTGAACCGAGGTCGGCATCTGAGGAAGGCCCGTGCTCGACCCCCACCATGCAATTCACTCACCGTCAATCCTCACATGCCAATCCCATCAACATACACCACCCAACAAATGGCAAGATCATAGCCCTTTGCCACTCTCCTTTCGCACATGGAGCTTGCAGAGCCTCAACCTCCAGTCCGCTCCTCCCAAGATGTCCGCTGACTTCTGGTCCGGCTACCTCTCCGGCGCCATCGGAATCCTCGTCGGCAACCCCCTCGACATCCTCAAAACAAAACTCCAAGCCGGCACTTCTACACCCTCTCCAGCAACATCAGCCCCATCACCCTCAACCCCAAGCACAAAAGGCTGGACCTCCTTCGCCCGGGGCTCCGCCGCCCCAATCCTCGGCTACGGTGCCTTAAACGGATTGTTGTTCTACACCTACAACCGCTCCCTGCACCTCTTTCCAGACCCAACCTCCGCAACAGCAATCTGGGCTTCCGGTGCGATAGGCGGTTTTGCGACATTTGTCGTTTCAGCGCCGACAGAGTTAGTCAAGTGTCGAGCTCAAGTCGCTAGCCCGCCGAAGTCGAGCTGGGAGGTCACGAGGGAGTTGTGGGCGAGGAAGGGGGTGAGGGGACTGTATTTGGGAGGTGGGATCACGAGTGTGAGGGATGCGGTTGGGTATGGGTTTTAGTAGGTCTTCTCCGTTTTCCACCTCTCCCTCTACTTTCCTTGTCATCAAACCCTGCTGTGTGGTCCATAGAATGTTCAATACAAATGCTAAGATCTCTCTCTTCCTCCACATAGTTTCTGGTCCTACGAACTCACCAAACGCGCCTGGTCAAACGAAGACGACACTCCAAACCAACAAGCCCTCAAAGTCCTCCTTTGTGGCGGTCTCGCCGGCGTCGTGACGTGGGCATCCATATTCCCTCTAGGTACATCCTCTCCCACCTCCCCCTTCCGCTCTCACTAACAATACTTTAAAGATGTGATCAAAACCCGCGTCCAAACCTGGGACCTCGTAACACCCCACCCGAAACCACCAACAGCAACCGAGCCACTCCTCCAACAATCAGAAAGCCCAATAAAGCGCCCCTCAACCTTCAGCATTGCAAAGGAAGCCTATCGATCCGAAGGAGCAGCGGTATTCTTCCGTGGTTTGGGAGTCTGTAGCGCGAGGGCTTTTATCGTGAATGCCGTCCAATGGGCTGTAAGTCTCAATCCCCTATCCATGTCACTTGTTCCGTGCTGATGAGTGATGAACAGGTCTACGAATGGATGATGAAACTCCTAACCACATAGATATATTCCCTGCGGCCTAGTATCCACCCTGCCTTTCTAAGGCGCATGGCAACTCAGACATAGAGACATACACAAAGAAGAACCACATCAGATACCACACCACATTCAACACAACGTATGGCACCCTCATGAACCTCATGCACTCTCAATCAATCCCATAAAACCTCAATACTTTCTTCGCCCTGCCTCAAACTATCGAAAGGAGAAAAAGCACAATCTACTGTTACACCATTCCTTTCCTTTCCATCTGCAGCAGAGGCTAAAGCTAAAAGAGGCAAGCAAGCAAGCTTTTATTTTCGGAAAGCCAGAACTCTCGAGGACAAATGTTCCGGTCCTCCCATGCAGTCGCAGTAGCCGTTTGTGAAGGGGAAGTCGTGTGGTGATAGCTTATGTTACAGGCCGGAGAGGAAACGCAAGTCGCAAAACATGATCTCCAACCGTAAGCATATGTCGAAGGCCGTGGTGTTGGTGTTGATGAGAAGAAGCTCACGAGGAGGCTGTAGTCCGTCCGTGCTGTCGAGGGAGACAGACGACTTTTACATCATCTGCTCTTGCATGCTGCCCGTTGGCTCTTGACCCTCCATGGCACCACCGTCTGGGTACTTGGCGTAGTCGAGGCCGAGAGGACGGCCGCCGTAGGAGTAGCCCTGGAACTTCTCGATGGCGGTCTGGGCGTCACCCTGGTTGCCGAACTGGACGACACCGGTGCCACGCGAGCGGCCGTTGGGCTCGTACTGGATCTCAGCGCGGTCGACGCTGCCGATCGTCTGGAAGAGCTCGACGAGGTCCTCGTTGCTGGTGCTCCATGGGAGGTTCTTGACGTGGATGATGTTGTTGGGCTCGCCTCCGGAGAGAACACCATCGGTGAAGGGGTTCGGTGGGACGACAGGAGCACCTCCACTTGCGCCGCCAGCGAAGTTACCTCCGCCCTGGCCGCCGCCGAAGTTGCCGCCGCCGTAGCCACCCTGGAATCCACCTCGGCCGCCTCCATAGCCACCTCCAAATCCTCCACGGCCGCCAAATCCGCCGCGACCGTATCCTCCGCCAAATCCTCCTCGTCCATAGCCGCCGCCGAAACCACCGCGGCCACCGAATCCTGGACCTGAACCTGCGTAGCGATCCTCACGGACCTCGAGAATGCGGCCCTGCCAGTCGTAGCCGTGGAAGTTCTGGATGGCGTTCTGTGCGTCGTCGGGGGTCTCGAATGCGACAATACCAGAGCCCTTGGGGTGACCGTCTGGAGCGACGTGAACATCGGCGCGAAGGACGTTACCTGTGGAGGGGAGAGGTCAGTATTGCAATGAAGTCCTTGAAGATTTCTTCCTTACCAGCTTGACGGAAGAGGTCCTTCAGGTCCTGCCATCCAACTTGGAATGGGAGCTAAAAAAGGGTCAGTAAGCACCAAGGGGCCAGGGGATGAGGGAACAAACGTTGGACACGAAGATCTGGCGAGCTCCGCCGCCCATGCCAGCGCCTCCGCCCATGTTTCCGCCGCCATAGCCAGCACCGTAGCCGCCTCCGCCGTAGCCACCACGGCCGCCTCCAAAGCCACCGCCGCCGCGAGATGGTGCTGAGCCAGAGAAGCGTGGCTCCGTCTCTCGATCCTGGAACTCAAGTCAGCTTGACACATGACTTCGAACTGCCCGCAGTACTCACCTCACGAACGTATACGAGCCGACCCATAAGCGGCGTGTTGCTGAGAGTGCTGATAGCGGTCTGAGCCTGATCTCTTGTAGCGTATTCCACGATTCTGCCATCCGTCAGCGCCGTCCTGATGAGCTTGAAGATACGATGTCTTGACTCACCCACATCCCTATAACCCGAGAGAATCCTACTGTCAACCCAAGTTCCTCACACAACCAATGTTTTGCCAGTTAACCAGCCTGCACATAATTTACCTTGCTCATCCCATTTGGAAGTAGAAGTACGTCGGCGAAGAGGACGTCGAGGGTGCCGTCTGCTGAAGGTCAGCTCTGTCACTGACATTGGATCGAGGATGGACTTGCCCTTGCGCATGTGGTCCTTGAGGTGGTGCCACTTGACGTCGTAGGAGAGGTTGCCGACATAGACACGGCGGTCCTGCTGCGAGGACTCGTTGACCGACTTCATCATCTGCTCCTTGTTCTGCTGTCGATCTTCGTGGGAACGTGGTGGTCCGCGGTGTCTATCTGCTGAGTCGTAGCCGTTCTCTGGGGTGCGGTCACGACGCTCACGGCGGTAGTGGTCTCGAGATGGTGATCGGCTGCGGCCACGGTCTTCGTAGCGGCGGCGTGGTGAGCGTGAGCGACGGTCGCGAGGCTCCTATATTGGCACATGAGTGATCAGCATATGAAGGTTAGTGTGAGTCTGAAGTGACTGCATTGCCCTCCCATGTGACTGACGGCCGGCATCTGAAGGCGATGGCGTTGCGAGTCCGTGCGCAGTTGATATTGTGATCCAGAGATTGCAATTGTCGACTTGGTGCTCTCATGGCGGAGCGGCTGAGGGCGGCATAGATTCTTCGAGCACTGCTATTGAAGTAGGCTTCAAAGCCGTCGATTGTCGAAGCATGGCAACTTGATGACAGCGCTGAAGAAGTAGACACAGCACTGAGTGAAGGTCGTCATTGAAGGAACTCTTGGCTGGTGCCATTGAGAGCCCATGGAGACACTGGTGACGCACGGCATATACGCTGAAGTTGCGATGTAGTCTTGGCAGAATGTGCGAAGATGTCGATGGCGAGTGCCATGAGACGATATCTTGAAGGTCTGCGCTTGAGGCAGACGGGGTAGCGTAGCTATGTCCGCAGCATTCTGACTGTCCCGGATATGCATCTGGCCCATCTGATTCCGCGTGTCCGATGTCTTCAAGATCTCGCTCTGCCGCCATCCGCTTGTATCTGTCTCGCTCAGTCTTGCCTCGGCCGCCCAGTAGTCTGCGCAATCGCTCTGTTCTTTCCTCTCGCATCCGCTCCAGCGCCTCGAGTCCAGATCCAGCTCCGACTCGCACACGCCACGTCACGACGCCCACAGCGCCGGTCGACATCCAGGTCCAGAGAAGCAGTGCACATGGGAGGGCTCTGCGGTCAGTTCAGGAGGAGGGGAAGTCAGTACTTACCTGGTCGCGGCTGCGATATTCGTCACCTAGAGTAAGACGTGAGCCGGGGCGGGTCCCTTACGAGGGCTGAGGGTGATGTCGGAGTGGTAGAAGGGGTGGAGAGGGCAGAAAGAAGAGGGTCGGCGATGAGATGAGGTGTGAGAGAGAAGGAGGTACTAACCCATCTTGTGACGACTGACGAAGCAGGTGCTTTGAAGTCAGTGAGTGAGAGCCTAGCGTGGCAGCAGCTGCAGGCTTGGTGAAAACCCTGGCGAGAGGTGAGCGAGAGAGCGTTCAGACGCGGCCAGTCACAGTCAGCGGCGGCGAGGGTGCTTGGAAGGGTGCAGCCAGCGGCGTGCGTGGGAGTGCTGTGCAGCAGCAGCGTGCCACGGGCCAACGTCCAAGGGTGCCGTGCACTGTGCAGCGCAGGTGAGCAGAGGATGTGGGAAGCTCCACCTCGCCAGAAGCCAGCGCGCGGCCTGGCAAGCTGGCGCTGCAGCAGCCAGCAGAGGCAGGCCAGAGGTACCTCCGCACCGCGTCCGCTGCCCGTATGCTGCTGCTGATTCTGCTGCTACTGTAGTGCATATATTGCCTGCCGCCGCGTCCTGATGACCGGCGCTGGGGGCAGCCTTACCGGCACGTGCGAGTCCTGGTGCGCGTTGTGATGCAGCAGCTCGATTGCGATTGCGCTGCTATGGGCGAGACTGGGCCGGCCGCGGAGAGGCAGTCGGGGTTACGGGCGGCGAGCACTCGTTTCGGTGGATGGCGCAGCGTCCCAATCAACGGGCGAATTCGTGCGCGAGCGATCGTATCAAGACCAGGATGATGGTGTGGTGACTGAGTTCGCAGTAGTTGGCAGAGCAAGCAAGCTTCGACGCAACGACGGCCCACCGCGCGCGCCCTCACTCCCGAGCTGCCCGCCGCCATTGGGCAGGTCTTTAAATTGGCCGCCCGAGTCTCTACAAATTGATGCCATATTGCTGGATGCCCGTCTATCTTCTAATCGTCTGTCCGCATTCCCATGGAATCGCACGCAACGCTCCGTCGCCCAGGGAGCTAGGGCGTGTTGCCGGGACATGGCAGATACGACCCAAGCCGCCAGCTCGAAAACAGCCCCAGCAACATCGTTATTGCTCCCGCCGCTGCCAATATTTCCTCACGCACATCCTCCGGCTCCAGGCGACCTTGAGACATGCGTCTCACCGCTGCAGTAGCTCGCATGCACGCTGAGCCCGTCGGCAATGCTCCTTCGCTGCGTGGACTTTTGGCCCCCAACCGCGTCCGAGTCCTCGACTATACCACAGCCTTCACCAACCCACTCACTCACCTGCACCGACCTGCTGGAAGCTTCTGCCCTCTGACTGTCTGGACATCTCGCGCATTAGCCTGCCGCTCCAACCGTGTCAGGATTGCTCCCGTCCAACACAAGACTTGCGTCAATCACGCCACGGCACTCGGACAGCCGAACTCGCTTGCCATCCATCACGGTTGTCTGCAAGAAAAAAACCCAGATAGACCGCGCAATGCCCCAACGCGCCAGATACGACACACCAGCCGTCGCGGCCGAGGCTGAAATTCGTCCGAGTACATGCAAGGATCCCAGCAGATATCGCAATCCACAGCCGATGTTGGAATCGACTTCTTCCAAGTTGCCTTTGCACATGCCAACAATGTTGAAAAGCACCCGCAGCAAGGCAACGACTCGTCGACTCCACACCGACGGCTCAATGCTCCTCACCTCCCGCCTTCCCCGGACCTCGTGTACGGCATCATCAGATCGTGTGCCTTAGCCTCCAACACTTCTCCACCTCATCTTCTCCACGGTCGTCTTCGGCTCTGCAACATTGATCTTTCGATCTTGGCGTGGCGCAGTCCAAACAGCTGAAGGTGCGACAGATTCATGCAAGAAATGCGATTTGGAAAGCTATGCCTCGATGAGGTTAACCTTACAGCAACTTGCGCGAGACATGCAGCCGCATAGACGGACGAATTGCCTGAGCAGAGTATCGCTCCATGACCAACATTGCAATCATTTTCAACATGTGCGCTGCAGCCCAAAGCCATCGGACAAGGTCGGCTTCCACGTGTAGAAAGCCACCTGGACGATCGTTCAGCCCAGTCAACGGGAGCTTGTCCAAGGATCAAGCGCCACCCCGAGTCTTCGGCAAAGTCATCAACTTGTAATCTTCCATCGACCTGTCGGGTTGGTGATTTGGCATGTGATGATGCGCAGTACCTTCTCGCTGTGGCAGGCGGTCTGCAGCAGTATCCGCAAATGTGCGTAGCGACTGGAGGCCGAGCGAGGATTGCGAGCCGTGTGCTGTGCAGAAGCGTTGAGCTTCTTCCCTCGCGTACTGTTGCGTTTCCTCCAATGGGCATCGTTTGGTGGGTGCTCGTCTCCTTATGAGGGGTGCATGCGATGTCCTGTTCTATCTTCCCCGCCAGCTCTTCGTGAAACGCTTCGTGATTCTTGCAACCGCATAGGAGCATGCTACGCCCCCAGCAGGCCCCGTCGATATCATGTGCTCATAGCTGGCAGGCTGTTACGTCCACAGCCTCCGTCTCTTTGTTCAAGGGCATTGGAGAGCTGGCCGCTGCTGGACGATGACAGCGCAGACCTCAACCTGATGAGCAGCTAACTTGTGACAGACCTCAAGCCATTTGTGCTGAAAGATGGCACAGTAATGCAGCAGCCACGCCGACAAGCGAAGAGACTTCGTGACGACACGATAGGGTACTAAGTGCTGAGGCGACATCATGAACACGAGCACCAACCAGGCGCGCCGTCATAAAGACATATACCTCACAGCGCTACCACGATGCCATGCGATGCCAGTCGGTCCTTGACTTCTCCAACGCTCTCGCCCTTCTCCTTTACAACGCACCTCCACGAGCAAAGCATACCTTACAGCGGCCCACCAACAGGACATTTGACAACCACCACGAAATCCGGATCTGACGGAGAGCTAAGGCGTTTGACCTCGCATACACCCATCCGCACGACTCCCAAATCTCCCAGCAGTTACGCCGAACTATCTGCCCACGCCCAGGAGAGGAGCATTGCTGGCTTATGGGATATGAAGGCTCGCAGATTGGGTAAGAACGGCGCGTCTCCACAGGAGCCGGCGTCTGAAAACCACTTGCTCGTAGTCCGTTCCACTGGAACACTATCAAACATCACCAACAAAGGACATCAGCTCTTCGCGCGTGGTTGAGACAGCAGGAATGTTGTACAACTCAACTCTGCGAAAAGCAACATGACACAGATCGGGCAAGCTCCAACGAATCTTCGTTCAAAAGGCTGGTCCAAAGCAGGTCAAAGACTCACGTTCAGTATATGCCGAAGTCTTACACACTGAGTACGACCCCGAGCATAGTCTGCACCTGGAGACTAGATCTGAACGCGACCAAATGAAATCGATGGACAAGGCACTAGACGCCGACGAGCTCAAAGGGCATACAAGACTCGTGCGTTGCTGAGACACGGCGATCGAACCATGCGCGACTAAAGACGTCTTCTGAGCAGCTCTCCCGGACACGACCCAAACAGCTCCGCAACGAGTATTGTCTGGTCAAAGTATCGACAGTCACTGTGCGAAACACACCAGGTGAGAGACGGAGGCGCTAGCGAGCACTGATAAGTTAATATCGTAGCCAGCAATCCTGATATCAGCATGAAAACTGCCGGCATGGCTTGTAATAGATACCAAAGTATCCTGCAAGGTGCCACGAGTGCTGAGTAATCGTTCGCATGGAGTGAATGTTGATAGCTTGACGCCCAAAGACGGGACGGATCTTGACCTTTTCGATGTAACGATCGAGCTTAGCTCAAACCAGTCGTCAGATATGTATTCTCCTGATCTTGGCTTTTCCGTCTCCAATATCGAGAGGTCAGGCCTGAGGTGAAGTGGCGACGGAGAGAACGAGCCGCGGGCCGAGCCGGTGATCGTCACGCAGTCGCGCCTTCCACCAGAGCCTCATCTTCGGCGATCGATTGCAACTGCAGCTCGTGACATCCAGCTTCCAACACACAACACCACTCCATCTCTCCCACTCCATACCGCCGAACCACCTCCATCAGCACCGACCTCGTCAGCTCCAACAGTTCCAAAGATGGCCGAAAACGAAGCGAAACAAATCGTCCAACAACTCGACTCTCTCAAAGCAAACAACCTCACCCAAGCACCGCAACTGCTCTCCCGCGCCAAACTCGCACTCCTCAACCTCAACGCCCTCGTACCATCCGAAGACACCTCGCCCAACCACCTCGCCCTCGCTGCCGCCATCCTTGAGCGCGGCGCCCTCATCAGCATCAAGCTGAAGGACACGGACTCCTTCACCCGCTACTACCAACAACTGCAGCCCTTCTACACCCTCTCGAGCCGATCATCCAACCAGAGCAAAGTCACGGGACTGTATTTGCTGCTGCTGTTGAGCGTGGGCGACTATGCGGGTTTCCACACGGTGCTGGAGGGTTTGGAGATGAGCGCGGGGAAGGAGCAGATTGAGAAGGATCAGTTCATTCAGTATCCCGTGCGGCTGGAGCAGGCGTTGATGGAGGGAAGCTATGATAAGGTGTGGGGCGAGACGAAGGGGGAGAGAGTACCGAGTGAGGAGTTTGGGGTGTTCTCAGAGGTAAGACACAATACCATCACCGTCAGGTCATCGACAAGCTGACATAGCGGGACATCTAGGTCCTCATCGACACCATCCGCTCGGAAATCGCCTCCTGCTCCGAGCGCGCCTACCCATCACTACCCATCTCCAACGCCAAGAATCTCCTCTTCCTCGACTCCGAAGGCGCCGTCATCCAGTTCGCACAAGCACGAGGTTGGGTGGCCAAGGACGGCCGGATATACTTTCCACAGCAAGAAGAGGAGGCTTTGGCGGCGGAGAAGGATGTCATGAGCAATAGCGACGTCGTCATTGAGAACACCTTGGGATACGCCAGGAAGCTGGAGACGATTGTGTAAGATTATGATAAGGAAGAGAGTGTATTATGTCATGAGGCTTCGATAGATGAGGTATATGGCTGCGTTGGCGACATGATGTGCCGATGCTTTGCTGCGTTGGCTGCTCGTCAATGCTGTACCTTTACAGAAGTCAGCCCTCAGTGCAACACAATCACCAACATCAGCTTTCCAGCAAGGCAAATGAACCCTACAAGGACTGCAAAGGTAACTCTGTGATGATTAGGCCAGTAACATAGTCATCTGGTTATTTGCATCCGTCGATAGAACGTGGTCGTCTTTCACTGGGTACGTCCACAAGTCAGAGAACCATGAGTACGACACATTGCTAACCGTCCATTGCAGAACCAATCATTATCTGATCACTCGTCACCCGGTTCTTTCAATCTCAGCAACTACCCCTGACACATCGTGCTCTCCCGTCCATTCATAACACCCCTCCACTCAACCGTCCCCTTCGCCCTCTCACAGTACTCCCTCACCTTCCCCGGCAACAAATGCTCCCGTCCCACATCCCCCAACCGAACCAACAGCGGCACAACATGCGCATCCGCAGCACTAGGCACCTCCAATCCAAAAAGCCACCCTTGCGCCGAAGGTAATTTCTCATCCACATACTCCAGGAAAGTCTTCATTGTTGCTTCGGCTTGCTTGACGGAATCTGCGCTGAATACGACGTCGAGATCTGCGGCGCCGTTTCTGTGCCCGGGTCAGCGAATGCTCATGGATGAAATGAGGGGAGGGAGATAAACAGCGATTTCTTGGACTTCAATGCCCGCCGATACTCTGCGCTTATATCACTCCTCGCCAAAGTCTCCTCGAGTTTTGAGAGAGCGGACTTGGGAGACCGCGCCGCTGGGTGTCCACCGCCAAACGAAAGGACGAAATACGGCAACGGAGCATGAATCTTGCCCAACACTTCATCGATCTGCTCCTCATACCCAGCCGGCTTCAATTGCGGAAACGTCCTCGCGAAGTAATTCGTCATGTGAAGACTGTCTGGCATGGGCTTCTCGAGGGCTGGGGATGTCATTGCTGGGACCTGGAATGATATCAACATCAATACTCTGGGGGTTAGGGGTTTACGTGCCTTTCCTTTGGGATTCACATTCAAGAGAAAGAATTCAGAGATGTGCTCCATATTGATGTGGATATCGACTTCTTTCTCTTCGATCGTGATTTCTGTGCCATCTTTGCTGGGACCGCGGATTGCGAGGCTGTAGCGGATCATATAGGAGCAGAGGGATTCGGGGGAGTGGTAGAGGGTGTAGGGTGTTGGTGCCATGGTTGATGAAGAATGTATGTCTTCGTTCGAGTTGGTGATTGATCCGAAAGTTGCACCATATATCTTTCTTACTTGAGCAGGGCTTGGATATAAAGACCAAGTTTCTATTCAATCGTATACTTTTGATATGTACTCCAACGTCAGCTGTCGCTCTATCGACCGTTTAGCGTAATGCTCCACGGGTCCACGGGGTTTGGAATCCTCTGTTAGCTGGGAGATCGCCAAAGCTAGGAGGATGCTCAGTCAGCTTGGCTGTTCAGCTGTACAGAGCGTCAGATGTCTTGTCTGCAGCCGAGAGAGTTGGTATGATATTTGGCATGACATGAGAGACAGAGAAGACGATCGGGAAGGCTGTTTCGACAGAGTCTCGCTGTTGGGTATGCTTTGCTCCTGATCCCTGCAACTATCATGGAAGACTTGAATAGGAATCAGTCCGTCCACCTTCATCGTCCAGCGCTGACATATGATGCCTCGAGCAGTTCAATGCGCACAGTCGCTTCATATTCACCTCATGTCGTTCGACACTTCCGTGTATTGACGACTCAAACTTCCACAAGGGAGGGTACAAGAGATCCCCCGACTGTCACTCAATCACCCAACACAACTCATCCATGAACACGACGGTAATCTCTGCGATTCTTGAATGCGACTCCAGGGCCATCTTGTATTCGACACCCTTCTGGTGGGATATCTCGTGGCAGTGCAGATCTCGACTTGCCTTCTCTACGAAGCGAGAAATCGTGGCGTGAGGGCCTCCAAACACCGCGAAGGACCCAAGGCCGAATCGAAAACACTTCGAGTGACGGAGCTTTGATTCAATAGGGTCGTTGCGATGGTACAATTGCACGTGGGTTGCATTGCGTTCCCAGTTCGAGACGAGGACCGTTTTTGGCATCGGTGGTTAGATGAGGAGCATCTTCTGCCATGATGCGTCTGGCGAGGCCATCTTCGAGTCTTTCGGGATGCCGTTGAAATGGGTCATGATCCCAGCATTATCCGTGATAGACAAGACTGACTGGAACAGGGTCTTTGGGCCGGGGATTGCGAGAATGTCTGCACATGTCGTTTTCAGGGTGACAGCATGCGGGCCTATATGCTTGGACTTGCCAGTCTCCGGTTGATCCATGGGCTTCAAGAAAAGTGCCCGCTGTATATTGATCGAAGACTTGATCGCAAAGGCCCAGTAGCGGGAGACTCGCTGGTTGATGAGGGCATCGCGGACGGGAAGTTCGAGGATGATCATTTCCAGGAGCTCCTGAGTTTCGAGGACGCTGCTGGTGGCCATCTTGACTGGCGAGCGAAGTGACCGAGAGGCTGTGTCCTGCTGATCTTGTCAGTTCGTTCAAGCAGTAAGGACTCTGGAGCTGTCTCACCAGAGGATACTGAGCTCTGTGGCCACGAGAGGGGTTATGCGGTGACAAGAAGTTGTTACATCTGGCGGAGATGAGAATCTGGGGAATGATGAAAGGCAAGCAGCTTCGACTGGAGGTGACTGCATGCCTTGGCCACGGTTGGACCTTGAGGAAGGAGGCAAGGAAGAAGTAGGTCGAGGCAGGAGAGCAGCAGTCGAGGAAGGCGTATCTGACTGAGGGAGCTCTCTCAAGGAATGGCTTGATGTACTATGCCCTTCATAAGAGCGATCAGAGCGCGGTGGGCTCCCGTCTTGACGGGGATGGGAGTCGGACATGTAATCACGTGATCGAGATTGGAAGAACTAACGAGATATTTGTTGCCAAGGCACGACGTTCCCATTCGTATCTAGCTACTGGCACCTATCCGAGGCACCGAGGGATCCTCCTCGTCGCAGCTCTACTTTGGGTCGTCGAAGACGTAGGTGAGGTGGCACTTGCCGCAGTACTGGCGGTTGTGCATGGCGGCCATGAAGATACCGGCACCGCACTGTAGTATCATGTCAGTATGTTGTCTATGCATGCGCCTCGGAGGATGTGGTATGCTTACGGTCTCAGCAGGGCACTCGCGACGAAGACGCTCGATCTTGCCGTCACCGTCCACCTTGTAGTACTTGAGGACGGCCAACTTGGTCTTCTTGCGCTTGTGCTTGATCTTCTTGGGGGTGGTGTAGACCTTCTTCTTGCGCTTCTTGGCCATACCACCACGCAGGCGGAGGACGAGATGGAGGGTGGACTCCTTCTGGATGTTGTAGTCCGAAAGGGTGCGGCCGTCCTCGAGCTGCTTGCCCGCGAAGATCAAGCGCTGCTGGTCTGGGGGAATACCCTCCTTGTCTGGTGGTCATATGTTAGATGGCGGGCTCGGTAGGAGGTCGAGGCGATGGGCGTACCTTGGATCTTGCTCTTGACATTGTCGATGGTGTCGGACGACTCCACCTCGAGGGTGATAGTCTTGCCCGTGACTGCGAAGGGTGGTCAGCATGTGCGCCATCGAGATCGTGTCGCTGAGGGCCACGTACGGGTCTTGACGAAGATCTGCATCTTGTCTCAGCAGTGGTGCGTCTTCAACAAATGTTGCAGGTGGACGGATCTCCGAAGAGGCGACTGGGAAGTGGAAGATATACGGCAGGCGCATTTTTCGTGGGGTGCCAAGCCGCGCTAAGGGTGCTTCGATGTACGCCGTGCTGAGAAATGCGCCGACCAATCGACGCTCGCCCAAATAACAAGCCGGCAGTCAACAATTCTCGAATAAATCGCTCCCAATCACTTCGCCATGACAACTATCATGACAACACCGTTCATCCAGACTTCGGCAGCTGGCAGTCCCGTGGTTCATCGGAGAATAAGATGGCGCAAGGCCCACGAGTGTCTTGCAGAGGCCGTTGGCGCTGCGAACGACAATCGTCAGCATCCCGGCCGCGGCTGCGCTGCCATGACAACCAGCCGTGGACCGTGGTGTTTACGCCGGCCGCATTGACCTGCCGTTTCACAGTGCCTGTTGTATATCATTCACCTCCATGCCCCCAGCCACCTGCTCTTGAGATCGCTTCACACTAAATCCGCTCTTGCTTGTACATAGCTAGCAGCAGAGGCGAACTACACTCGCTGGTCGACACACCACCGCACCACATCTCCAAGGCCTGAGTGGCCTAACCTCCAACTTCTCCCTCCACAGGTGTGTGGGATACATCTGAGGAGGCGAGCAACACACTAGAAGTCTTCCGCCCGGCGGCTCCGGCTTGCACTGCGTGAGGTATGGTGAAATATCGGTCTGCCTGCTTGACTTGTTGACTGACCATGTTGCACAGAACCGAAACCAAGAAGGTCGCCGACGAGCGGCCTTCGTCAATACCAGGACCCAGGACCCCACCCAGGACTATTTCGGACTCATCTTGCCGACAACAACCATGCTGCCCGCAAGTACGGCCTCGAGCATCCAGAAGCGACGTCAACATCATCGCCGACAACAATCGCTCGAAGTGCCGATACTTGCTACGCCCTTGCCTCACAACCCCCGACGGACTAACCCAGGACATCGACCAGGCCACCGACGTGGGCTCAGTCTCGACCAGAGTCTGAGCGCCATGAACTCGCCCTCCGGATTTCGACCACTCGTTCCCCAGGATATGAACGGCCTCCCCATAGCAAGGACCCAACACCCGGATACTAACATAGCATTCCCACCGGATCAACAGCATCTCATCAAGCAAGAAACGCAGGAGCACAGCCTAGCTCAGCCGGGCTACCAACAGGCGCCGCCGCCATCTCAGGCTGGCGGCCCACCAGACTTCCAATCCCACCTCCATCAACAGCTGAACGGCATCTTCAATCCCTCCGTCAGCCAACCCAACCAGGAGCAAGCCGCTGCCATGCAACATTTGCAACACCACATGATGTGGTATGAGCAGAACTATGGCAACGGCACTCCACCCAATCCCAACATGCAACAACCGACGCCATTCGTCCAGGTCAGCCATCCTGTCGCCGGCGACATGGCTGCACCGGTCTTCCTGTCGCAACCGCAAATGCCAGTCATGCCAGCTACGCCAATATCGCATGGGCATGCGCAGACAGTCCCCAACACGCCACAAAACCATGCGCAGAGCTGGCCTAGTCCACCTCCGTCACATGTCAAGCATCAACGAAGTCAAAGCTATCAACTCGACGTCGCCCCAATGCCGCCAAACCAGGACCCGAACCAGTTTGCAGCTCAAGCAGGAGCATTTGCCAATGGCTCATTCAGCTTCTCAGGTGAGCAAGACTATGCTGCTTCTGCTTACTCTTCATCAGTCGCCGATGCATCGTCACCGCCTCATCAACACAGCACGCCGATGCCAACGCTCTTCGAAGAGACTACCCCAGAGTATGTCACTCATGGAGGGCATCACCAGGCAATGATGTATCAAGCTGCTGGCGGGGCGGAGCAGGACTTCAACAGCCCAAATTTCATGATGGGTGGAGGTCCTGTCTGTCCCGAGCAAGCAGCTTTGGACGCAGCTGGGATCGACGCAACATACATCGACACTGGCATTTCCGAAGAGCAGATCAATTCGTGGCTGGTACATCCCACCGGCAAGGGCGACGCATATCGCTGCAAATGGGAGGGCTGCAACACCAAGATCAACCGGAAAGAGAACGCTCGGTCCCACGTTCAGAACCATCTCGACGATCGACGATTCCGCTGCAATCCATGCGGCAAGAGATTCAACCGACTCCACGACACGAAGCGACATCACCTCACGCACACCAACGAGAGACCGGCAATATGTCCATGTGGCAAGACATTCGCGCGTGCCGATGCTTTGACTAGACATCGTCAGCGTGATATGTGCGAGGGTGTCCTTCCCGGATTCGAGAAGCTTGAAGAAGACAAGCCAAAGCGTGGTCGACCGAAGAAGGACAGATCGGGCGGCGGAGACAAGTCGAAGAAGTCGAATCGTCCCGACATCGAGACCAGGATGAAGAAGGCCGCGTTGGCGCGTGCGATGGATGGCGGCAATGGTGACCACTCTTTCGCTGCGAGCTCAAGCTCCGCACCGAGTGAATGCAGCATGCCACACACGCCACCTCAAGACCACGACGAGCTGGATGCGAACGACTTTCTCAACATGAACGACGGCAACACTCAGTTCAACACAGCCTCGAACACGTGGCTGGACACACCACCGACTTCACCACCATCGGCAACCCAAATCAAGTCGGCTGGCTCAAAGATCTTCATTGACCTCAGCATTCCAGAAGAGCAGCCGGAGGGTGTGTCACCATCAAAGCTTTCGACACGTTCGTCGCCGGGACCAGTCGCGCGTGCGCCGGCATCATCAGTGCATGGCAGCTCGAGTCCTGCGGATAATGGCAACAGCGTATTCGCCGATCACTCGTCACCTGCAGGCTTCGCCAGTGGCAGCTTCCACGGCGACTCTAGCCCAATGGACGGCGGAGTTGACATCTTCAACGATGCGGTCAACTTCGACGTGCTGAACTGCCATCCAGACGTTGGGAACGACGTCTTTTCGCCACCAGGCGAATCGTGCAGTGGCTCCAGCGTCTACAACTCCGACTGGGACACCGTACACATCAAGACGGTCAAGAACGTCTCCAGCGCGATACCAAGTACGATCTACAGCGACGCCTTCTCCAACGTCCAGCGCAACGCCTTCTCGATCGACGACTTCATGGGAAGCGCCGAAGAGGACCAATACAACGAGGTCCGTGATATTCTGGATTCCTGGGTCGCCTCGCATTGAGTGCTTGCCAACGAGCGATGACGACGTGTACGAATGGATAGATCTACGCAGCGAGACGACTTTGACGACGATGAAGCATGTAACGATATCTAAGACGGAGGAGCTTAATGACGACCTATGGACGACGAATCACGATGACTTTGCATTTCAGCGCCTAATGACGACTGGATGAGAAGATGACGATACTTGGCATATGGAGCAAGATTGGGAACAGAAAAATTTGCGAAGGCGTTTGAAGGGCGTTACTATTTGGAGGAGAGTGATGAGCGTTCGTTTTCTTTCGACTCGTCTACCAGAAGCGTCCGTCTCGCCAGGGATGGACGTGCTTTCTGGACAGACGATTTTTTCGCCTCTGCTTTTTAATCATGTCTTTCGTTTCGGCTTTGCGATTCCACTGCACTGTCACTACAGCGGCAACGCACGCGCAAGGAAAGGAGAAGAGGAGAAACACACGCTTGTATCATAGACGATTTTGGTGAGAGATGGGGCTGGTCTTTGACAGCGTTCTGCGTGCGTTATATAGTTGTTAGTCTTAGGTAGAGTCCCGGGCTTTGACTCCTAGCTGCAGGTTTCCTTGATGGGGGATCTGTGGTGGGTCGAGTTGGTTGGGTTGTACTCCTTTTGACTGGCAGGATCAGGAAGATTCCTTTACAAGAAGAACAGTAAGTGTATCAGCAAGTGAAGTCGATGCTGATTGATCAAGAGCATGGACGCCATAGTCTAAACCGACCTCACTCAGCTCGCTTACGGAAGGCAACAGGATTCTTTCGTTTTCTCAACACGAGCTATGCGACGGATGAACTTCGACAAATCACATGAGCTTGCATGCATTGTCATCCCATCTCAATCTCACTTTCGGTTGGCGGCATAAGCCAAGCTCAAGATGTGTAGAAAAGAATGGGTTTCATGAGTAAGGGTTGGCTGTTGCACCTCCTGAACAGAAGCTCGACCACATGCTCGCGGACCACCGCATTATTGTTAAACGACGAGAGCTCGCAAAAGTTCGTATATCGGCGCATTTGAGGCTTCTCTCGACGACGAATGGATCGAAGGAAGCGAATCCTTTCATCAGCTGATCGATGCCTGGGAAGAGGCACTGCTATTCATTGAAATGCGAGCGTGAGAGCTGAGAGTTCACGGAGCATGGCGGAAGCGCGAACCAACAGGTCGGGCTTGCTGAGGCGTGGGACGCCGGCACCTTCCAATCTCCGTTCCCGGCTGAAAGATTCGGGCTTCTGCTTTCTCGGCGACCCATCTGTAACACAGCGCCTCCTCAACATCAATCTCGCTGGTGCGACAAAGACAACAATGAAATGAGGAGAATTTTGAACGTGGTCACGGCGGGTTCTGTGCTGGGCATGCGACACTGCTCGATCTATGATGCGGCGGCCAAGTCGGTCGCGTGTGGCTGCGCGGTGAGGTGAGGTCATCGGGCATTGGTGCTGGCGCCTGTCGCATGCGCAGTTTTGTGCGTGGTCTATGGATGACTTTGGGGAGAGTGCGGCTCTTGGGGATGCGGTGCTGCGGTCAAACATCCTGGAGCCGCGGACTGGCGGCGGCATGGCCTGGCATGGCATGTGGGTGCAGCGATTGTTGCGACAGAACATGTGCGAGGGCTGCACGCAGTCAGCATAGCAGCCAGTGTGCTGTAGGGATGGCTCTCCACTGTTGATTTGCCGGCCGCTCCTTGTGTACACGTGTATAGCCCATATGGACACAGAAGTGGACACATATAGGTATTTCTTATATTCGGTTATTTGGTGGTGGGTCCACCTAAATAAGGAATACTAGAGGTACGAAAGGGGGTAAGGACTATATATATATAGGGATTAAGGATAGTAATTAAGGACGGTATATATAGTAATAATAGCTCTTAGATAGCCTATAGTAGCTCTTCTATTAAGTTAATATTATTAACGGCGGCAACATTACTACTGCTGTCTATTTGTAGCAGTTTAGCTAAGATATTAGCGTCTTTAATATAGTTATCGTCTTCTAGCTTATTATTATCGATATCGTACTTAATCCTAAGGTTCTAGTAGTAGTATATTAACTTCTTAACAATGTCTTAATTAAGGCGATTGCGGCGGAGGTTTATAATAAAGCTATAGGCGCTCTAGTTACGCTTAGAGACACCTAATATTAGATAGATAGTAAGAGCTATTAGGTATAGGGCGGTAAGGTCTAGGTATCTCCTATTAAAGTTATAATTCTACTACTTAGCTAGTAACACCTTCTTGCCGCTAGCCTATATTATATTGTCTTTAAAGAGCCTATTACGCGAGCGTAGCTTAAAGAGGTCGTTTATTAACCTAGTAGCTCTATTATTAATCTCTTCTTCTATCTCGAGCTTAAGTAGAGCGAGGGGGTTAGTAGGTAGAATACTAGTATAGCGGCCTTAGTTTCTATAATAGGCTTAGAGGAAGGGTATAAGTAAGTAGATATCGTCGCTAGTAATAATAAGAGGTGTCTTATCGCGCTCTTAAGGGTTAGCGAGGTAGGCGATAAGTATTATCTCGTAGTAAAGGTTAGCGTATCGCTTCGCAATTATCTTCTAAATACTATTATTAGTAATAAGGTTATTATCGAAGGAAACTGTTATTAGCTATCTAAAGTTACTATATACGTAAGATAGTAGAGGCTTATTAGCCTCTAGCGTAATCGTTACCTTTAAGAATAGCTCGAAGAGGTTAAGGTATCGCTTATAGTCGATCTAGAAGGTTAGAGTAGTAAGAATAGTTATAATACTATTCTAGGCCTTCTTCTAATCGCTACTAGCGCCCTAAAGGATTCTATACTAGTAATCTATAACGAGCTCGTTAAGCTAGTACTAGTTATAATAGACTACCCTCGCTATATAGACTCGTAATTACTAGCGGGTATTACTTACGCTTAGAAATCGCTATACGTTAGTACCGCCGAGCTCTCTAAGAACTTTAAAGGATAGGTAGGTGTTTTTAAAGTATAGAGACACCTCGTAGATAGTATCGAAGGTCTACTATACTATTAGCGGCTCTTAGAGGTCGATTATAAGCAGGTTAAGGTAGTAAGAGTAGTAGCTAATAGTTATAATCTAAGGGAAGTGTTATTTAATCTATAAAACCTTAATTAGTTAATAGCTCTATTAAATTTAATAAAAGTTTAACGCGGGACTAGCCGAGCTAAGCGGCCCGCTAACGGGCTAGTAAGCCTAAGGTATCTACGATATTAAACTTACTTACTAGAGTAGCCGCCTTCTTTATTATACTAGTATTGTCTATTATCGTTACTACCGTCTTATCCGGCTATCGCTTAATTACCTTTAGAAGCCCCTCCGTATAATATATAGTATTATTTCGAACCGCTACTAATAGATTAGAGCTAATAAAGTAGGCCGCCTAGCTCGTTACTACGAGATAGTTAGTAATACTATAGCTAGCTTAATTAGTCTACGTATCCGTTACGATAGTAAGGCGCCTCGCTCTACTAATCTTATCGTTTATCTAAGCCTATAGACGCTTATATAACTTAGTTAGATACTAGCCTCGAATTACCTTACGAGACGGCGGCTTAAAGGCTAGCCTAAGCCTATTAAAGAGCTTCTTAAACGTTAGATACTTAGTAATACTTATAGGTAGGCTAGTAGTAAAGATCTACTTAGCGACGAGCTTACTAACTACCTTATTCTTATCGATACTTATATTATCGATATAGCTAGTCTTACCGATAAGGATCTTCTATACCTTTCCGCTAGTAGCTCTAACCTTAGGCTCGCTTTCGACGATATCCTCCGCTTCCTTATTAACTACCTACTAAGGTCGATATCTTAGAAATAACTCCTCTAGTAGCTACTTATAATAGCGAAGATAACGGAGCACCCTATTACGATTATTAGACTTCTAGTCCTTACTATAGTAATTGTAGGTAACCTTTAGATAAGCGCTACCTATAAAGGCTCGTACTACCTAGCTCTAGTACTTATCTTCGCCCTTACGCTTCTTATTAAAGATAACTAGCTTATTATTACTAACGATAGTAACGGCGGCTACTAGATCGATATCGGCTATTAAAGAGGGGGTTAGAAAGAGTAGTATAGAAAGAGTAGTAATTAGAGTAGGACAAACTAGATAAATCTAGGATATAACACCTTATTTTAGTAGTAGTTTAGCTACTTCTTATGCCTTCGCTCCCACGCCCTCCTAGCTACCTTACTAGGCCTTCTACTACTATAAAATTTTCCTCTAGAAGCGATAACGAGCGATAAAACCGCCTATATTAATAGTATATTAATAGGTTAATAATAGAGGTGTCTTTTAGTAAGGTACTTTAAGGCCGAGACACTAGGCAAGCTAAAACATCGAATTACAGTGCAGATTACACTAGTTTAGTGTGTACACAGTGAGACAAGCTCCCGGCCGGTGTGTACACTATGGAAACCACACCGGTGGATTCCACCACACTATCCCTGCAGCCAACCCTAGTGTGCTGGCCGGAGCTTGGCAGGCTCCGAGGGCAGAGCGGTAGCGCGTGCTTGGTGCTGAGTGTGAGAGAAGGAAGAAAGGCGCTCGGAAGGACCGGATTCGATAATCGAGAGATGCATGTGTGCGTGAGTTTGGGCTGGGAGAGCGCCATGATGACTATGTAGCGTGCTGCATTCCCACAATGACATGTCTGCGCCGCCCTCTCACCTCACTTCTACTGCTACTCTCAATCTTGTCGCCTTCCTCCAGCATTGTCACCGTGCAGCATCGCACAGCAGCGTCTCGATAGCGACTGTTTCTCGTTGACAGGTCGACGAGCCTTGTGCAACCCGACTCGGCTGCGGTGGTGCCAGGTCGCGTGTGGATCGCCGGCGGCTGTTCATTTGGCTGCCAACCCGAGACGCTAGACAGCAGCAATCTCTCGAGCAAAACGCTTTCTCAAAACCTTCCACCCGCCCACTCCAGCTCCAACATCCGCCGTCCACGGTGTCGCGTGCGCTTCGAACTTCGACGACGACGAGCTGCCTGCCTGCTGCTCCCGGCCAGCGCTGAGCCCGCGCACACGCTCCACGACATCATCCCAGCACAGCCGCAACCGCATGCTCGCTGAAACGCCGCAGCAGCTGCTCGCTTCGACTCGCCCTTCCTCCCGCTCCACCACGACTCCCCGATAACCACCACCTGCGATGCGGCTCCAGTACTTCTCCCTCTCCGGCGACGACTCGATCACGAAATCTGTCACTATGCCTCGACTCCCCTTCTCGCTGCCGACCCTTCCCATCCACATTCCTCACCGAATACGGCGTCGCTTCCGGTCGACGAGGTCCAAGATACGGTCACGACAGACGCCCACCTCCTCCATCGCCTCGATAGAGACCTCATTCAATCCCGCCGACACGATACGATCCCTCCGCACACATCAATGGAGCTATTACGATGCCCAATATCTCTTCCTGGCCGTGCTAGGCATCTTCAGCTTATGCATGATCCAGAGCCCAGGGCCGCTGTTCAAGACACTGGTTGCCACGGCCCTGATGACGAGTCTGGTGATACCGGTGACGAGGCAGTTCTTCCTGCCATTCCTACCCATCGCCGGCTGGCTCATCCTTTTCTACGCATGCCAGTTCATCCCCTCCGAGTACAGACCCGGCATCTGGGTCCGAGTGCTGCCCGCACTCGAGAACATCCTGTACGGCGCAAATCTCAGCAACATCCTATCCGCACACAAGAATGCGTTTCTTGACGTGCTCGCGTGGCTGCCGTATGGCATCACGCACTTCGGCGCACCTTTCGTGTGCTCGGGCCTCATGTTCATCTTGGGACCTCCCGGCACCACTCCAGTCTTTGCGAGGGCATTCGGATACATGAACATTACGGGTGTGATTATCCAGATCCTGTTCCCGTGCAGCGCTCCGTGGTACGAGAACATGTACGGACTGGCGCCCGCCAACTACTCGATACCTGGATCACCCGCTGGTCTGGCACGTGTCGACAAATTGTTCGGCATTGATCTCTACACCTCAACTTTCACCGCCTCGCCACTGGTATTTGGAGCTTTCCCATCGCTTCACTCGGCCAATGCCACTCTCGAGGCGCTCTTTATGTCCCACGCCTTCCCCAAACTACGGCCGCTCTTCATCCTCTACACCGTCTGGATGTGGTACGCCACAATGTACCTCAGCCATCACTACGCAGTGGATCTAGTCGGTGGAAGCATTATTGCAGCAATTGCGTACTTTATCGCAAAGGGCAGCTTTTTGCCACGACTGCAACCAGGCAAGATCTTCCGATGGGATTACGACTATGTCGAGTATGGCGAGGAACAGGATCCATACGCATACGGCATGAACGACATCGATGAGTACGAACTCGCTCTCAAGGGCGACAGTGACGAATGGACAATCGGCTCCAGCTCCAGCTTCTCCAGCAGCAGTCGCGAGCCATCAACTGGCATGCGATCACCGAGTGCCGATAGCACGAGCGATTCATGGGAAGGCGACACTCTGGCATCATCCTCCGACAACGAGTACCAAAAAGCATAGGTGCGATTCGGAACACTCTCAATCTACCCTCAGGACCGATGATCAATGAACGCCTCCCCTAAACGAGACCCGGCCAGACCCAGCCGGCTTCGATGACGACTTTGACGAAAACCAATTGCATTGCATGGCGTGTGTTTTTGAAGGGTTTATCATCATGCATTGTTTTTGATCAGCATTTTCAGCGCAGCAACAACACCAAGCACAAGAAGACGAAGACGAAGACGCGAATCCCTGGGCAACGAAACGAAAGAAATCTTTTGGAACCTTCCTGCGATGAACACCCGGCGTTTTAAGCAATGAAGAACGCTTTTTGCCTCGCGAGAGCTCGCTTGAAGGCATGAAAGAAAGAAGCGTTTGTTTTGCGTGTTTTGTGAGATGAGAAGAAAGAGAGATACCCCCCAAACTTTTACCTTCGCTTGTTTGTGTTGTCTTAGATGTACAGCGACCACATTCGCTTTTTGTGAGATTGGGGCGAAAAGAGGTGGGATTAGCATTGTGTGTGTGCATAAGGAATGGGCGGTCTACTGCATAGAAATCCTTTGGGGAATAGAGTAGCGAAGGTGCTCTGGGGATGGGATGGGTTACGACCTCACGCTGTGGAGATTCCCCTATAGCAGTGGGGGACAATGTATATATTGTAATGCATAATCAGCGTGCGGATGAAGGATGCGATTTGAAAAGTTCAAAATGGTTCCAACTTTCACATGTCGAATTTGAGCATTGATCATCGGATGAGGCTGAGAGGCTCTGCTTGAGTGAGTTTTGAGGCTCTGCTCTGTCTGGGTTCTGCCACGTGAGACTTGGCATTTGCGAGTGAATCTCAATGTCCTCTTGTGTTGGCTTCGGGCGTGAGCCTGCTCTATTGATACATAATCTCGACGCCCAGAAGCGGGTATCTCGTCCTATTTGCACAAACGCTATTCCATCTCATATGCTCATGCTGTACTCTCGCTATGCAATTCTTTCTCCCTTGCTTTTCACCAAGGTGCAATCATAATTCAAGCACAGAGATGTACTTTGCCCAATTGCATTTAAGCCAAGGATTTCGCTTTGGAATGAGGCTAAGAGACTCGGCCTGAATAGTGCCATGTGAGACTCGACTCACGCAAGTGCATCTGAACGGTCGCTCGATGGGACATGAGGCGTGAGCCTGCTCTATTCATACATGATATCGACTCCCAAACGTGGGTATCTCGTTCCATCTCAGTAACGCCATTCCTTCCCATATGCTTATGCTGTACACTTTTTCTCCCCACGCTATGCAAGAAGCTCCTCTTTCAAGGCACGATCACAACCCCCATACTCCCCGCCTGCGCAACTACACTCTTAACCACCGCCTCCAAACTCATCCCACTCAACCTCGTCTCCCCCTGCTTAATCCTCGCAATCTCATAAACATGCTTCAAACTCACAGGACTCCCCACAACACCCATCGCACTATTACCAGGCGGTGCGCCGCCCGTGAAACTCGCTTTTCCTTTTCCCTCCGTCCCTAGTTTGGACTTGGGTCCTGCTGTGTTTCCTGCCCCGCGCAGCTTGTTTTTCGTTGGGGAGACTCCGGCGGCGGCGAGGAGGAGGGAGGCGGTGGGTGGTGTGCGCAGTTCGAAGTGGAAGGACCTGTCCGGGCGCACTGTTACGCGCGCGGGGATGGGGGTTCCGACTGTGTAGTTTGCGGTGCGGGCGTTGAATTCTTTGCAGAAATCCATTGATTTTACGCCTTTGGATCTAGAAGAGCAGGAGGGTTAGCCTGGGGTTGAAGATGGGGGCATTGGGGATTTCGAGGGTTAGAGGCGTACCCTAATGCTGGACCGACGGGTGGTGAGGGCGAGGCTTGGCCGGCGCCGACTATGAGTTTGACGATTTGGTCGCCGAGGACTTTTTTCGACATGTTGGGCGAATGTGGATGGGTTTGTTCTGCTTTCACATGCACGGGTTTGGATGCTTGAAGTCGGCAGCTCGGAGGTTATTCATCTACATCACGTGATTCCACGCTAGCGATCTCGCTTGCCCGCTCCCGCCCGCGCCGAGCAAGAGCGAATGAGGTGGCAGCGCCATCCATCTCCGTCGACTGGAATGTACATTGCATCGTCGCATCCTGCTCGCACACACACACTCGCCAGCTCTTCCTTGTCATATCGACGAGGCATCGTGGTCGAGATATGGACCCGCCGTCGCGTTCCACCAACGATATCATGGCCGTTTGTCGAATTGCTGCTGCACATGCAGTCTTCTGCAGAGCCAACGCATCCTCCAACGCTCAATCGTCCGCGCAGGACAAGCCTGCTTTTCCACCACAGCCCCTGAACCGGAGCCTATCTGCTTCAGCCCAGGAGTAACACAGGCCTTCCTGGCTGCTGTGAGACACGAATCGGCCTCCTATTCCTGCGCGGCCGGAGCGGACACGCCCTCTATTTGCATTTGCTCGTCCTCCAGAAACTCCCCCGGGCGATTGCTGCGCTGCTCCACGTCCCGCCTCCGCGTCCTACTGCTTTGTTTCACCCTTCCATCCTGGCGCATTGCATCACCACGCTGCCACTGCCGCTGCCACGACCATGATGTGTCTTCTTACTCGCTTCCAGATCCACTGACTCAGTCTACAGAGGCCATCCCAGGCCTCCGAGGACAGGCAATGGTAAGTACAGACGACTGGGCCACGACGCTCTTATGGCTTGCTTCCTGTTCCCACTTTTCTCCTGACATTGAGCCCTTTCTCTTGTCGTAGAGTCGAGCCTCGCCGCATGCGCCCCCGAGACTTATCGTCTCGCGGCCCGCAGAAGACGTACACCCAGCAAGCAGCAGACCTACCCTGGCGTCCAGAAGGCGGAGCAAGACCGAGAGCTCCGCGCTCAAGGGCAGGTCGGATGCTCTAGAGTGGATCGATGTCGACGACGAGAATCACCAACCGCGACGACGGAAACGCTCTTCGACGACGACGAAACGATCGAGGGAGAGTAGTGCGAGTAAAAGTCGAAGAAGTACGGAGAGTGAGGTCAGTCGGTTCTTTCCCAGTTTGACCCGGATATTGGAGTCGTCGAACGAATCCAGGCCTGGGACCAGTGGATCGGACTCTCGGAAGCAGCGTGAGGGGAGTGTTACACATCGTAGGAGGCATCGCGAAGATTATCGTCGACCAGTCAAGCATCGAGTAGGCGGTGTGTCGAGACGACAGGAACCATCGTTCAAGGTCAACCCATCTTTATTGTCTGTGTTGACCAGTTTGACTGGCAATTCGGACAGTAGTAGCAGCACGACTATTACGCAGCAGTGCTACGATCGCCAAAGCGGGGATAGTGGGAGAGAGGTTCGAAGGTCGCCGGAGACCGAGAAGAGTAATAAGAAGCCTGGAGAGCCGAACGTTTTCGACTACATGGATGCCGCTTCGACTGAAGACGGCCATGATGGCGCGTCGATATATTCATCGTCGTCGTCATCGTCGTCGCATTATGAACATTCCGATGCTGGGTCGAGTGAGTTGCCGGAGACACCTTCATCAAACTCGACCTTCCCCTCGCCTACTGCCACCAGACAATCTAGTCTGACAGGGAGTGTCGCTGAACTGAGGAGGAAGTATGATGCTCAGTATGCGTCGCCGGCGACTTCGCAGATATCCGCCAGGAGCAGCAGCCATAGTCCGGAGTCCATTACCAGAGATTTGAAGAAGTTGACCAAAGTGAAGGATGTTGCTGAGGATTCCAATGAAGCTACTACTGGAGCAAGTCAGTATTCCGACACTCATCACGATGATAAGAAACGTTCATCATCCATCTCGTCTCGTTCGTCTCGAGCTTCTCGTCGAGATGAAGAGAGACTTCGATACCAGGAAGAAGCCCTGCGCCACCACCAGGCACGTTCGCAGCATGGTCAGCATTTGATCGATCCTGTGTACGGACAACATCGCTCACATTCAGCTTCTTCCGATGGATCCGCCGGCTCCGCGCGGGCGTATGCGCAGTACATGGCGATGCAACAATACCAGTACCCTTCGCCTCCTGTCCCAATGGCATATCCAGTTCCGCCTCAGGCAACAAACGGTCATGTCGCCCATGCGGACCGTCCACCAGTTCCAGATGCTCCTGACCTCAGCCAGAGGACTCTGGCAGGATATGAGCAGTTGGCGGTCGAGTTATCCAGCGAAGAGTCCCCCATCAAACCAATTTACAGGAAGTTTGAGTATTTGAACCACCGCATCCTTCTCCACCTCCAAGACGAGCTGTCTGAAATGGAAGAACAGCTGCGTACTCTCGACGAGATCATCGCCCAAATGGAACCCTCGGCCCACCGAGCCCCTGCATCAAGACGAGGAGATGCATTCGCTGGGAGCGAGATTCATCATCAAAGGACTGCGCTATTAGGGAGGATCTTCCTGAAGACGGAGCAGTATTCGAGGGCGATGAAGTCGTTAAGGGATGTTGAGAAGGACGCAACGAGCGCGCCGAAGGAGGAGGTGGAGACGTACCGCGAGTACTTGAAATCGAAGACCCCAATCCACGAAGTCGAAACCCGATTCCTCGCGCAGCAAAACGAAAGCGACTTGATCTCACTGCACCACCAACCTCAAGCCACCCTCAAGACCGAAGACACATCGATCACCACGAAACACGCCGCCCTAACATGTGTTCCCGTGGCTTTGATGCTACCTCTACTCCTGTTCGCTCTTATACCGAGTCTGGCTGGACGATTGGTTGTGACCGCTTTGATTGCGGTGGGTGTTTTTATGGTTGCGGCCACGACGAGGGTTTGGGAGTGTTTGGAGATGAGGGAGTGGGCGGTTTGTGGCGCGGCTTATGTGCTTGTTATGGCGGCTGTGGCGGGGTGTGTGCCTGTTCATGGGAGTTGAAGAGAAGGCTGGATGATGGATGATCGGGTTGCTTTTGGATTGTTCGGCGTTCTGGCTGCTTCTGCGTTCCATGGGTCGTGGGAAGATACGTGGCCTTTCAGGTTTGGCTGGTGATGGTGACGGTGATGGAGTGATACCCCCTTTTCTTTACTTTCCTCTCTGGCAAGATGGATATACGGGACGTGAGACGGACTTTTGGAACTCGAGGAGACGAACGGTAACAGTATTCTTAATCCTTTACGAATCTGACTTCTGAACTTCACAGCGATCCATTCGCCTTCTGCTGCTCCGTCTTCGGCATTAACATGCCCGTCATAAGCGGATATGGCGTTCCCATCCTAACCATCAAATCAGCGACCAACACACCGCAGAACATTGAACGAAACAAGTGACTCACCAAGTCGCCCTCTGCGTATGATCCCTATAATCCTCCCCGGTATTCGGATGCACCAGCGCACTCAACGGCCCCCGATGAATCACCAACCAAGGGATAAAAGCCCCAAATTGCGCGGGCGTAAAGATGTTGACTTCGAACATCCCCACCGGGTGCGGTCCTATGGGTTGATCGAAGATTTTGTAGATTCGCAACTCGGGGAACTCGCGGCGGATGCGTTCGTGGAGGGCTGTTGCGAAGGCTTTTTGGGTGGGGGAGGTTTGTTGCTGGGTGGTATTGTTAGGGTGAGATATTTGGGCTTTGGGGGATGGAGAATTTGCGTACGAAGTAGATGTGGACGTCGAAACCTCCTCGGGTGCCGTTGGAGAGGGGTGCGGTGAAGGTTGTGTAGGCGCTGGAGGGGGTTGTGGGGGTGGGGTTTTTGAGGGATTTGCCGTCTTCGTTGCGTTCTCTGCAGGCCGATATCAGTTATGTCGTGGGAGGAAGATAGTAACCTGTTTTCCTGGAGAGCTGTTACTTACTCCGAGAGAGGAGACAGGTTTTCGTAACCTTCGAGGGGAGATGGGTATGTGTAGGCGTGGGGATCCATAATGAGGTTGACGTTCTTATTTATTTGGCTTGGATAGGATAGATGGAGGGTTTGTCTTATCTGATTGAAGCATACGAACGAGAAGAGAGCTCATATACCATACCATACCATAGCTTCGGCGAAATGGGCGAAATGCCTGCTGACGCCAACTGCGATCTTTGTCATACGCGCGGAATTGAGCCATAGATGGTGCAATTCGCTCTCAATTGAGACATAGTCTTCGATTGAGCACTCCAGACCACGGAAGTATTCAAAGAACAGTGAATAGAATCGTCACGGCGAAGATCAATCTTGCTTCCTAATATCACCGAGGTCGAAAACATGACGTCGCCGTTGGGATCGGAAAGCAAGGAATCCTGGAGAGAGTTCCGCTCGCCACGTGGTGTCTCATTCCCATCGTGCCCGTTAGTCAGCGGCCGCTGAGCGAAAAGGAGAAGGAAAGACTCGTCAGAACTCTACGGCAACTTCACCTTCTTCTTCCTCCTCGTCACAGGGTGTTTCAAGACACAAGGCTGCATCGAAGGCATCGTTGTGTTACTGAAGAGAGATCGAAGATAGGACGACGTGGGGTTTCTTGTGCTACTTTCGGCTCTTCTCGATCATGCTGGATGAACGTATGGCCCGTTCGAGTATTGGACGATCGATGAACGACGACGGCCAAGGAGGAATTGACCCAATGGATTATCTTCATCGTGGAAGGGTTCGTGAAGATAGCAGAATTCACGACAGTCGATTCAAATTGAACAGAGCTCCACTCACCACAAGGCCACTGTGCCACCTGAAGATCCGCCCCTCCATGGACATGACCTGAGCCGTGGCGAGAGCGAAGCTTCAAACGCTGCACGACAGAGGCGTTCGGTGGGCTTCTGGCCAAGTGATGCTTAGATCGGGAGTTCAACCGAAAGAACCAAGCACTTCTACTATTCGACGTCGACTTGTTATCAGTTCGGTAGCAGAATACCGCGCGCTTACGCTGAGCACTCTCATCAACGGTGTGGATGCACGAATCCATCGATACTGATGAGTACGAGTTGGATCGACCTAGACGGCTCAGCTCGGTATTTGATGGCTTGGCTCGTTGACAAAGGATATCGACTGGCGATGATGGAGGTGGCTGTCCTCAGTACCTGTTACTTTGAATTCCAATGGCTCTGAAACTCGACCGAAGTCTTTTGACAAGCTCATTGCCCGACTTGGATGTTGTTCAAGCACGCTGCTGTGCCAGAACCAGCACCACATGATGTCTCGTGGCACAGGCTGGGCATACCAAGGCGGATCGTGCTATCCAGGCGGGATCGTTCTATCGTTCTGGAAGGTCGTTCTACAAGGGCTGCGGCATGCCAAACTCTCGCATCCATGATCCATGTGCAAACCATGTGAACGAGCGGCAGCGTTCAGGCCCCAGATGCTCGGAAGGGTGGGCGGGTGGAGACTCGGCGCCAACGCCAGGCCAAGGAAGCTCCTTCCAGCTCAGATTCACTTCACTTCCACCAACGTTGGCAGTCGCGATACTCGGAATGGAAAGAACGATGTCTTGAACCGCGGACATGCGAATTGCAACGCCGCAAATGACATGCAGCGTCTTGTCAAAGCCCGAGGGCAAGCGGAAGGTCGAGTTACCGCCAAGTGGCTAGTGTTCTGGGCAGCCCTCTCTTGTCTTCTTCCAGGCGCTCGGCGTCCCTGTGGGCATTGTCGCTGGCGGCTTGGAAAGGCGTCTGCTATCAGTAAATGCCTGCTACCTGCCTTTAATGGTTTGCCCTCCGGCTTGGCCAGCGAGGACCGACGGACTACATGCTACGGTAGCATAATTTTTGTTGGTGGTGGATGAATCGAGGAAATCCTAACAGCCTCATATCCCCCAGGCGACCAATCCCGTCCGAGGCGATAAGGTCGCGTGCATGCCAGTCGTGTCTCTATCAACCACGCGCCAAGTGCCTCCTCAATCCTGGTCGGTGATCCCGCAATATTCACCAAGTAGCACCACATGCATCGCGTGCTGCAAGAAAGTATAACTACTGCTGTCCCCTCCAAGTGATCATCGCCTCTCTCTCAGCGGTCTTTGTCCTCACAATCTTTGTGCGCGTGCTCGTCGGCCGCCACATACAACATCCGCGATCCAATCTCCGACATCACTCTCGCCACCAACAAACATGTCGAACCCTTTGGATGCAGACCTCTCGGTCATGGCTGAGGCCCGCCGACCCAGCGTCGTCGTCGATGAGAAGAACTATGCCGCCGGCGAGAGCAGAGAGTTGTCCACGTCTAGCCATGGTGGCCGCTACGAGAACGAGCCGACCATGGAAGAGATGAAGACGCTGCGCCGAGTCTCTGGCAAGATCCCATGGCAAGCCTATACGATCACATTCGTCGAGTTCTGCGAGCGATTCTCATACTACGGAACGACGGCTGTCTTTGTCAACTTCATCCAGCAGCCGCGACCTTACGGATCCCGTACAGGGAACATTCAACCCAACGAGGCCTGTTACACCGCCCCAGGCTGGGACCCGGATTCGTGCAAACAAGCTGGTGGACTGGGGCAGGGGCAGCAGGCTTCGACAGGTCTTACCGTAAGCGATTCCCTACAATCACGAGTCCTTCGGCTTCTTACTGACAATCACATGTAGACATTCAACCAGTTTTGGGCATACGTCATGCCGCTCGTTGGTGGCTACATCGCCGATACCTACCTTGGACGATTCATGACCATCCAGTGGGCCATCCTCGCCGCAATCATCGGTCATATCATTCTCGTCGTCTCCTCGCTTCCCTCCGTCATGGATAACCCACAGAGTGCTCTTGGCTGCTTTGCGGTTGGTCTTGTCATCATGGGAATCGGAACCGGCGGTTTCAAGTCCAACATCTCCCCCCTCCTGGCAGAACAGATTCCCGAAACTCGACCTGTTGTCATCACCACCAAGTCTGGAGAGCGTGTGATCCGTGATCCTCAAGTCACCTACTCTCGCGTCTTCTTGTACTTCTACATGATGATCAACCTCGGATCTCTGTCCGGCAGCATTGGCATGGTCTACGCCGAGCGAGACATTGGCTTCTGGTTGTCGTATGCGATGCCTACGTTCTTGTTCTTCCTTGCACCTCTCGTCTTGATTGCTTGCAAGAAGCACTACAAGTTGCAGCCCCCAACTGAGTCGGTGCTTTCCAAGGCCTTCAAACTCCTGGCATTGGCGAGCAAGGGTTGTTGGGCGGTCAGTCCAGTCCAGACCTACCGCAACTTCCAGGTGAGTGATAGTAACTAAGCTAGCTTTGTATTTTAGCTAACGATCTCCAGCGCGCCGACTTTTGGGAACGTGTGAAGCCGAGCAAACTTGGCAGCAGCGCTCCGGCCTTCCTGCAAGGCGTCGACGACGTCTGGGTCGAACAGGTTGCCCGTGGTTTCAACGCCTGCAAGGTCTTCACCTGGTTGCCACTCTATTGGCTTGCATACAGCCAAATGGTCAACAACCTGACCTCGCAGTCTGCCGTATTGCAACTGAACGGCGTCCCGAACGATTTGATCAACAACCTCAACCCGGTCACACTGGTCATCTTCATCCCCATCTTCGACTTCTTCGTCTACCCCACCATTCGAAAGATGGGCTGGCACTTCACCCCCATCAAGCGCATCACAATGGGATTCTTTGTCGCCTCCGCCGCCATGATCAGCAGCTGCGTCCTGCAATACTACATCTATAAGCTGGCTCCTTGCGACGACAGTATCATCTCCGGCGATGACGGCTGCCAAGCACCGATCAACGTCTGGGTCCAAGCCGTTCCCTACTGCCTGATCGCTTTCTCCGAAATCTTTGCCTCCATCACTGGTCTCGAGTACGCCTTCAGCAAGGCCCCCGAGAACATGCGCGGCCTCGTAATGGGAGTAAACTTGGTGCAGACCGCTTTCTCCGCTGCCATCGGACAGGCCCTCGTACCTCTCGCAACGGATCCGCTCCTCGTCTGGAACTACATGACGGTTGCAATCTTGGCTGCCCTTGGAGGTGTTGGCTTCTGGTTCACGTGGAGGAGTCTTGATGCTAAGGAGGATGAGCTGAACTTGATCGAGGAGACCAAGTACAAGGGTCGCAACAGGCGAACGGATGTCGAGATGAGCTCGTCGGAGAATGGCGAGGTGGAGGAGGAGAAGCAGTGAAGTGTGGACGTAGATATGGTTCTGTAATGTGGTTATGAAAAGCTTCATGTGACGATTTCCATCTCTCATCTCACCTGTCAACGTTATGAGTTGTACCCCTTCCCCCTTCATTTATACATATACAAAGCAACAATGAGTGTTTGAGAGTATCACACGCTAGAAGATCATGCGCAAAACAATTGTCGTTCCTTCTGCGTCGTTCTCTGCACAGATGTCGCGCTTCAACATTGCATCTTAGACACACAACCAACTCAACGACTTTCTATCAATTCCAACCCACAAAATAATATCCATTGCACACTATCCTCTTCCATTCGATCCCCTGCAACAATCCCATCGATAATCCCCGCGTAAAATCCATCACAGTCAACTTTCAGCCCCCAAACCAGCCCACCAAGCCGAGCAAAAAATCCCAACTTTCGACCACCACAACAAAACAAAAAGCTCTACAACATGCACACGTTGCAAAAGAGATTACTCTCCCCTCCAGGGTTCGAACCAGGGACCTTGAGATGACAATTTGACAGGGTTAGAACCCTGGACGGTGCAATTACAGTCTCACGCTCTTCCAGCTGAGCTAAGGAGAGTTTTGATGTCTTTGACATCACTTAGCATGCTTTTGATTGGCTGCAGATTTTTTACAATTGTATATGATTTGTGAAGTGCAGGGAATAAATGGGATATTGGTGTGGATTTTTTCGAGTTGGATGTTGTGTGGGAATTTTTGGTGAACGAGCAAGCGTTGATCTTGGCATTCCTAATGACAACGAGTGTTGTTTGACGTCCTTTAAAGACTACGGAGAAAGTTAATCGGATCTGCAGATAAATTGATGCTAAGTTAGGAAGCCCAATCCGTGTAAAACCAGGCTGATGACATGTTGATCTAAACGACAACTTGCAAAGGACGATCGTGTCGCCATCAATTCAACGTGTCTTTGGGGAAGTCTTTCGTCGATAGATCGATTGGTCATTCGCTTTTCGGGAGTCGTCCTTCCTGCCTACTTTTTCTATACTGACCATTCGATTGGTCGCACTTCAAGGATTCAAGACAGACATACCCATGTCTCTCATTACTACTGACACTACTTACCGTAGCATCTGACCGGCTCCAATGATGAGTCAGAAGCCTATGATCGCCGAGAGACCAGCGCTAGTCAGAAATTTTCACATGCTAGTCTCGTTAGCGCCAAGACATGTTGTCAAAGCTCTATATGCAATTTGGAACATCCACAATTCATCGAAAGCCAGGGCATCACGCTTAGGTTTCTCAGAGCATTGCACCTGGGGCAAATCGCAAGATTGGTGTAGTTGGTTAGTGTCATCTGCTGCAAGTCAGACCACAACCTTAAATCTAACAATTCACTCAGGTTATCACGTCTGCCTAACAAGGCACGAAGCTTAGCTTCGGTTCGAGTCTCGCAGAAGGCCGCCGGTTCGAGTCCGGCATCTTGTAAACGTCCATGATGATGTACACTCTCTTCTTTTTTGCCCGGTCTGCGGACTCGACATGTTTTTGGAGCCCAGATATGACTTTTGGAACGAATTGTGCATGGATTGGTGGAGACATGATCGATCTGTATCAACGTCAATGAGTATCGAGAATCCTGGAGTATCTTCCAGCAGATGTCTGGCACCGCTTGAGAGTCGTTCCTCTCTTTTGTTTTGATAGACGCCGATGACGCCAACCCAGCTGCCGTTGCATATCGACGGGTTGCAAAGATGTCGTTGACGGTTTTCAAACGCTCTCGGCAGTTGATCGTTCGACGTCGATAAAGAAAGAGCTATCAAAGCAGAATCCTCGTCAAGCATGTGATCTCTCATCGTCGAAATCGATCTGATCCACGGGCGTGACTTCCCCCGTCTTCGCATCATACATCTTCGCGATCCTCAACGCCAACTCCTGCACAAACTTCGCCTGCTCTTTCGTCCCCCCATGCCTCACAATCCCCCGGGTATGCCACATGGCTTGCATTGGACAGTTCGAACAAGTGAGAGCAGCAGCATTGACAAGCTCCGACTCGACAAAGTCCAAGATGGAGTCTTCGGAGACGTACCATTCCAGACTGTTCAATGTCATGAGGTACAGATCTGGGGCGTATTTCTTGTTGAAATCCAGATTGGCTTGAGCAGCTGCCGGACCCCAAAGCTTTTCGAAGAAGAGACGTCCTTTCTTTTTGCGTGTTTCGGCGGCGTTTGGCTCGTCGAGGGATTCGTATCTACAGTCCCGATGAACTGGTTGAAACTGGATCGACAATACTTCGAACTTACCTTGGTCCATAGTGATCAATCTCCTCGTCTTTCAAGTCCTTGAAGAGTGGGAACAGTGCCATCAAGGCTTTTGGAGTTCCATGTAGTGGACTGGTCTTGAGCACTGCCTCCTTGATTCGACGCTGCACGAGCTTCTGTCTTTGAAGATCGAGGTCCTTTGTGACGAATCGATACAGCTTTACAAGTTCAGAACCGGCTGACGAGGCAGCCAATGCAACACTCTGCGTCTATCAGTCTCTAGTAATAAGCTGATGTAGGCTCCAGAACTTACGGCTACTGTGTACCAATTGGCCTTGAGGATATCGGAGACTCCTTCTTTGTCTCTGAACTCTGCAAGCACATCTAGGAGAGACATTGCAGCGTAGTAGGTCTCGTCAAAGTCTTAGTATAAGCCCTTAATATCACTTTGGTGAAGCTGCTGGAATGCACTTGACGAGCCAAGATGTGTAGCGGTGAAGGATGGAGCTCTCGGAACATGACCTGACCTCCGTCGTGAAACCTAGCATGACGACGCAAAGAACTCCGAGCATCCTTGTTCTGGTCGCCTGAAGGAGATAATGAACCTTTTCAATACAAAGTCCGTGATTTTTGAAGTTACTCACCCAGATTCATTCATTTGATAGTCCACGGCAGACATTAGACCGCTCGAAAGCGAATGCGAGCTTAAACATAGCTTTGGTGGAAGTTCATCCGGCTACTTTGTCAGCTCTTGAGTCGATCATATGTGACATATAGCATACCACAGTCCTATTGAGGCAATCGTTGAGACTTCTTTCGAGATACGAGATCTCACATCGATGTGGTCTTGCACATTTCCGACTCTTCGGCTACCTGGAGCAGTCAGCAAGGCACGTTTAGACCAATCGATGGCGACGAATTGTTCCAGGGCAATATGGCGCCTCGTATTGAGGTCGCAAAGACCACTCAACCATTGGCTTGCTTGCTCATCTCCAGTGGTAGTCTTGCGGCAACCAAGGTGACCAGCTTTCTACTTGTGTGTTTTAAAGATGGACATAAAAAAGCGGCAACCTGTTTCAACGATGTCAACAATCCATATCAATCACAACGACCACCATAATGTCTTCTCTTTTGCGACCGATTGTCCTAGGAGATGACCTCACCCTCTCCAATCGCATCGCAATGGCATCCATGACCCGGAACCGCAACGTGGACAACATGAAGCCAACTGCCTCGACAGCAAATTACTACGCCCAACGAGCCTCAGCTGGTCTCATCATCTCAGAAGGGGTCCACAACTGCCCACAAGCAACGCAGTGGGAACACATTCCGGAGATGTACAACGCCGACCATGTCAAAGCCTTGAAACCCGTCATATCAGCAGTCCATGAGGTCGGTGGCAAGATCTTCATGCAGATCTGGCATGCAGGAAGAACTCAGAATGAGAACATGAAGTGGGTCAAGCGGGACGGCAGCTTTCCTGGCGTTTTGGCCCCGAGCAACGTGAAGGCTGCTAGAGGCAGGTTTCGAGCGGGAGACGGGGGGTATCTGGAGAACACGGCGAAATTGACAGCCATCGAGGATCCAAAGACGGTAGTGGAGCAGTTCAAGCATTCTGCTGTCCTCTCTAAAGAAGCTGGTTTCGACGGTATTGAAGTACTGGCGCTCGGTGGATACTTGATTCACAGCTTCATGAACTCGCGGGCCAACATTCGGACGGACGAGTACGGAGGTTCAGTCGAAAATCGTTGTCGTTTTCCGCATGAAGTCGTCGATGCCATGGTATCGGTGTACGGTCCGCGGAGGATTGGAGTCAAGATCAGTCCTTTCGATTGCTACAACGATTCAGCAGCCACGTACGAGGAATGTGTGGAGACCTTCACTTACTTCATCCAGCAACTGGTGCAAAGGGACATTGCATACATCTGTCTCAGCAGGCGAGCGGTGGAGCCGTTTCTCGGTCGACGACCAGATGGATTCGACCTTCCGCCCGGAACTGACACTGTTGCCATGTTTGGGCCGATGATCAAGAAAGCCGGAAGCAAGACGCTCTTAATGGTCAACGATGGATATACACCGTGTGAAGCAGAGGAGCTGATGCAGGCGGGGAAGGTTGATATGATCGCTTTCGGTAGATTGTATATCCCGAATCCTGATCTTGTCGAGAGGATAGAGAAAGGATGTCCGCTAGCGGAGAACGATCGTGGTAGCCATGTCCATTATGGGCCGTACAAGAAGCCGGAGGATGATTATACTGACTGGCCATGTGCGGTGGACGCTGAATGATGGCCCTCGAAAGGCGGCTTCTTCATAACGAATTCTTATTTGTAATCTTTCTCGATCGCTACCTTGGCCTCACTCCTAGCGGGAATAACGAACAATGGCCCTGTGTATGTTCTCATCATTCGAGGAACTCGTTCCTCACATACAACGGCATGGAGTCCTCCCACAGACTATCGGTCAGGATCCGCTGCAGAACGTCAGCAACATCACATCCACTCCTTCCATTTGCTCACTTACCTTGTTCGAGCCATCAGCATCCATAGCAAAGATCTGTCCATACGGCTGGAAAGTCTGATCGTAAGTAGCAGCTTCGGCCCTGAAACCCTTCTCTCCGCTGGACCACAGGATACGGCCTGCAACACATCAGCTTCATCATTACGAGAGCTCTGGAGTACGCACCATCATAATTCCACACCGCGTGAGCATCGTTAGCTCCGCTTGAGGTCAAGACCTTCAGATCCGTTCCATCAGGGCGAATGGTGCAGATGTCGAAGTTTGTGTAGTTCATGCGTCGAGTGAAGACAATGCGCTCCTCGGTTCCGAGAGGCGAGTAGAAAGGGCTGTTTTCGGTCAGCATGTATGTTCCAAACGTCAAGACCGCATGGCTTTTCTCACAGGTTATCGTAGACATTCCCAGTAGAGTTCAGCACGCCCGTGTTGTTTGTCAGAACTCTCACGCTCTTATCCTTCAAATTCATAATGCGTAGTCCGTACTCGGAGCCCCAGACTCGGTAGACCTGTTGTAGCAGCATCAGTCTCCTGCACACGCTGTGGATCTATGGCACTTACAAGCTGAGTGCCGTCGTGGCTATAGCTTGGAAAGCCAGAGTTCAAAGGTCCGAACGTCAGCTGCTCGAACCAAGTCCCGTTTGCTGCAGCTCTATAGACCCATGCAGAGTACTCAGCTCGTTCTTGAAACCAAGCTCCCAGTCCGAAAGCGATGTATTCCCCATCCAGTGACCAGGAAGGTTGAAAAGCGCCAGCAAGGCCCTGCTTTACTAGTGCAGGGTCGCTTTGATTTGTGTTGTATACATCGAAGACCATCTCCACATCGGATCCATCGGGGTTCATCTTGACGATTGAGGAGTTGCCGAGTTGCTTCTGCGTGATTGCAAGCTTCCCTTGTGGAGACATGTCTGGGAACACATCGGTGAAGCGGTAATCCCACTCGTCGTCCCAACTATAGAGTGGCTTCTTCATGGGGCGATTTGTCCAGCCTGTCACTTCATATACCACTTTCTTGCCGTCCGTGGACCAGGATGGAGACCGTAGGCTTCGAACCACTGAGCTATTGCTGCCAGTATAGTGAAGACCTTCCTGATCTGTAGGACCTTTGACAAGGTAACCTATCTTATCTTCTGCCACGTATGATGGTGCGATCTTGAGTGTTGAGGTGTAGGTTTCCTGTCGATAGTCTTTCCCAGTCGCGAAATCCACAGATGCAATCTGATTGACAGTCGAATTGAGGTCTTCGGGTCGATGAGAGTTCCAAGTGTACTCCCTGAGCATCTCGTAGAACTGAAACGAATTAGCAAGAGTCGAGTGTCTGCAGGGTCTGCAGTGCGGGCATCTTACGGCAATGCGATCCCCTGAAGGCGACCACTTGGGCCTGAGACTTGTAAGCGGCATCACCAAAGACAACAATGCAGGACTTACGATCCTAGACAGTACCCATCCTTCTTCGCAATGAGGCGAAAGTCGCTCCCGTTGGGTCGGATGGCATAGATTGAAAGCTCCTGGGTATGCTCCCAGCCACTGCCGTTTCCATGTCCGGTCCAAGCAGTATTCCGATCAGACGAGAAGGCTATCCAATCTCCTGAAGGTGACCTGAGGGTCAGAAAAATCAGCACCAAAGCTTGTCTTGTGTCATTGTATATTGCCTCACCAGCTTGGCATGAAATATCCATCAGGAGACCATTCCACGCCTTTGACGGCATTCGTGTTTGTCAAGTTCCAACTCACGCCTGTTGCCAGATCCATTACCCAAACATTCGTCTTGTAACCATTTGCAGTGGAGACATAAGCAAGCTTCGTGCCATCAGGAGACAAGACTCCAGCATCTTCAACAGATGGAGTGGCAATGAGTTCTTGCAAATCGGAGCCATTCGTTCGAATTCGATATAAGTCGGAATTGCCATCGCCATTGCGTTCGGACGTGAAAGTCACCCATTCCCCATCGGGCGAGAATGCAGCTGGACAAGTCAGCAATTCTTCCGCGTCTCAAGGGTACACATGTCATACCGTGGTACTCATATCGTGACTCGTTGCCCAGCAATCCTCTCGCATTCGTTCCGTCTGCGTTGGCAATGTACAAAGTTGAAGTTGAAGGTGCGATTCGGTTCATGAGCATTGCGCCCTTCTTCCCTGTGGCGGGCATGCCACGAGCCGAATGTGTTCTCGGAAAGGCATTGAACTCGTTGAAAAGATCCAGTTGCGGTACCGCATTGCTGAAGCCAGTGGCAAAGCCGAGAAGCACGTTGAGTAGAGTCTGCCGCATTGTGCTTCTGAGGAGATTTAGGATCGAGTCTAACAAGTGATCGTGGGAGGACTGAGAGATATAAGTCAAGTTTCCATAGAGACAACCCAGTGCAACGGCCATTGTGGCTAGCAATTTCTAAAGTGCTTCGCCACTATCTCGACCTACCACAGTCCATAGAAGTGAAAATGGACCAATGCAATAGGCTGAGGTGCTGGGAAAATACGGATGTCCAGTTGCTTGGTCTGCGTTGGCTCGTCGATCCATGTTACAGGCGAGACAGGCCTGGCGCTATGTCTCCAACGGCTCAAGGTTGAGCAAGGGATCAGACGCCCCTTCACAAGTCCATCGGAACTTGATTGCCGCGTGGTTCAGCATGGCCATGTTCTTATTGTGCAACGATGCCGTCTTTCTACCTCCAACTCGCAGCGAAGGGAACAGCGGCTGCTGGTTGTCTCATGCAAAGTTGTGCATGGCACACCATCAAGACGCTACGACGGAGACAGCTCCATCATTGTGCTAGTCCTTTTCGTTGGGTTGCAAAAGAATTTGCACGGGGCATTGCCTTTGATAGATATATCCTTCCTTCGGCCGAGGTGAAGATTGTTCATGTCCGATGTCAGGTTACACTAAGTCGCTGCGGTGGTCCTATGGGATTTGGTAGCTCGAGACAGGCCAGTGAAACCTCCTAAACATGATGATGGCCTCGATAGGTCCAGATTTTGACAGATGACGGAGTTAGGAAAGCGCTTGGATGGAGGAGAGAGGAGAGAAAGATTGACCCCAGGGATGAGCTGTCGTGATGGATCCTGCGCGGCGTCAGGATGATCTGAACGCGTGTGCTCGAGCACTTTGAACTTGGAGAGAACGTCCCCATCACATTTCCTGACACTTGACGAAGGGCCCATCAATCGATCATCAACGAAGCGACAAGCATGTGTTGAGCGCTCAATATCTGGACATTCGAGTCAAGGAAGCACTGCAAACAGGCATCCACCATGGCACCCGAAAGAGACGACCGACTTGCCACAGAAGTTGCCCTACTGGAATCCATGTATCCTGACCAAGTCAGTTTCAATGAGAGATTGCAAGAAGTAAGCTATAGCATGGAGAAAGCCAGTCTGAAAATACGCCTACCATCTGGATATCTGGTCGACACCCTCCCACAAATCCTCTCGGCAAGCATTGGCAAAGTAGACCAAAGAGAAGCGGTCAAACAGGCAATAGTCAGCCAACCAGTTGGCGAAGAGGTTCTGGACTCCATCATCCTCTCTTTTAGTGATTTGGTCGAACAGCAATCGTCTCAGCAGGCGCGGGATGAGCACACTGAACGCGGCGACCAAAATGCTTCCAGTCCCGAAAATGGAGCCAAGGCAACGATCATCGTCTATCTTCATCATCTCCTAAACACCAACAAGCGGAAGGTATGTGTCTCGCCGGCCGAATCTTCCATCTCAGGCGTCACAAAGCCAGGACATCCTGGCGTGTTGATTTACTCGGGTCCTTCCCAAGCGGTGCACGAGCACGTCAATGAGCTGAAGGGACTAAACTGGGCGGCTTTCCAGGTCCGATCGGAAATGGAGGACGAGGAGTGGAAGTACAAGCATGGGAAAGGGGTCATCGAGGTTGAAACTATGGGCGATGTTGTTGCCGAGGTGGATGTGGAAGCAGGAAGGAAAGAGACTTTCATGGAGGCTATGAGGATGAAGTGAGGGGGAGGACGTCTGTAGCTACGGAGCATCAAGACGAGCACTGCTGCTGAATGCCGTTTGGGAGTCATCGAAGTCACATTGGAGTAGAACTCGCAGTAAGAGGTGCCAGATCTGTCCCGAAGAAGTGACCGATCACATCACTCAACATTCACCTGCACGAACCCGTGCCAAGCATCACATGCGGCAAAACTAAGCGCCGAGCTCCGGACTTGCGACGTTTGGCGGGGTGCTGCACGCAAACGCTGAGCTTCAAAACTTAACCGTTTGGACTTCCACAGCCCACGCCGCACCATCCGACTCTCACCTCCACCATAACATGCCTTCCAAGAAGCAGAAGGCCAAAGCTGCAAAAGCCAGCACGACCAGCAGAACGCCTCCGGTCAGGATGCCTCCGGTCAATGAGGAAAACGCATCTCAAGGCAGGGTCCTCAATCGCGCCCCCATCGAACCAGGCCATATCTCTCCTGGAGACTCGCCTTTCTTGAGAAAATTCCCGCGCGAGGTACGGCATCCACTTCATCCACATGTGCATCAACTGACCTTGCACAGATCCGCGACAAGATCTACGAAGAGCTCCTCATCGTGAAGTTGACACCAAAGATGGCGGCCAAGAAGAAGCAAGAGATGGAACATGGCGAAGCGGCCTACGGTTTGTACGGCCGTGAGGCAACTGAGGATTCTTGGGCTCAGGACGTTGGCCTCCTGCCTGGCGGCTCAGGGAACTATGGTTCTCGCTTCATCGGCAAGAACAAGGGAATCTTGCTTGCCAACAAGCAGATTTATGAGGAGGCCTGCTCGGTGCTGTGAGTATATGGACAACGGAGATGCGGTACTCTACTGATCTGGATGCTGCAGCTTCGGTGAGAACCTCTTCGTCGCCCTGCCCGAGTCCGAGCGCATCTGGGCTTTCTGGAGGTGCGACTCGATGGGCTGCACGCCGATCGAGAGACCGTGCTATGTTCGGTATTTTCCTGCTCCTTCCACTTTTCTGGAAACACTGCTGATTGAATCTCTAGTCCAGAGAACGCATCCAAAGTCAAACACCTCATCATCCTCGTATCCAACCCTCGCCACCCCACCGACCGTGAGATCTACAAAGACGACGGCCGCCTGTACAAGAACCTCCAGACCATCGGCATCACCCTCAAGCAGGCTCAAGCTAAGTTGAAGACACTGAAGATTCGATACTGGAGCTGCTATGGCGGAGAAGTCGAGGCCCTTCGCGGTGAGTTGGAAGGTCCTGTCTATCCAGGCCTGCCGGAGCGGAAGATCATGATGGCCGACTCGATCCGACAGAAGTTCAGTACCTTCACCCGACAAGAGGTGGCACAGAAGATCTTCCTGCACGCGAGAAACGTGCTTGAAGCGATACTCGGTCTGAAGAAGGTGGCCGAGGATGTCAGTGTGCGTGGTGACATACCGCAGGCGTTGGTGGATGAGATGGAAGAGGCTCTGGCGGTTGATGTCTCCGCGAGTCGCAAGCGAAAGAAAGCTATTGAGGACAAGAGTAGAGTGTAGGTTGACTCCATCGATGACAGAGACACAAGACTGACGAATCGCAGATGGCTTCCGCCTACGGCCAGCAGCAGCCTCGCTGACATGGCCGGCGATCCTAACATGAGGAATCTGTACGAGTCGCTTATCAAGACTACAGTCAAGTCGCCGACAGTCGTGGTATGATTGAAGCATTGAATATTGATCGTATGGCTGTCTGATCCTGTTTTAGGACTCGCTCATGACTTCGCGGCCACTTGGGCGCCCTTTCGGCCCAACTGGTACCGAAACGCCTCTTGCCATGGCTGCTTCTATCCTCGCAGGGGCGAACGCAACCACAACCAGCGGAGAGGAGGAAGAGACAGATGATGACGAGAACATCGCGACCCAGGCCCCAGGTACGTAATGTTGCAACCCCCTGCTCAACGACATATGTAGACTGACTTGAGCACAGTCAATCTCGCTACCTCCGGCGCCATCGGCTTCATCGCTGGTAAGCCTGTCTTCGGCCCACCTCGCCCGCCGGCCAGCGGCGCTTGAAGCTCGTCAGAGCGCTGATTGTCGCAGTCTTCGTTGCGCTCGTGTGGTGGACGTGGAGAGGGGCTTGAAACGGACACGAGACCTTGTGGTCTCATGCACTGGCGGACATCAGAATGAAGGGGAATTCCGAGATGTTCGTATGGTGCGATAAGCTTGGTTGACGAGCCTGTTCAAAAAAGACTGGAAGGTCAAATGGATTTTTTGTAGCTCTAATACATTGCTGTAACTCTCATGCGCACAACCCAAAGCCCACTGGGATCTCATCACATGCCAGGCTCATCATCATGATAGCCATGAACAACCTCAGACCGCATAGCAAGTCGTAAGATCCGGCATCGACATCGTTCGCGAGTGGCGTGGGAAACTTGGGCGATCGGCAGAGACGAGAGGATACTGAAAAGTGTCCAGTGTGTATGACGGGGTCGCTGGCAACTCGATAGGTTCATCCCCCAGCCGAAAGACGTCGACGATGGATGTGAAAGTGGCCTTGAAGAAGGAGGCGAAGTCAAGCCAAAGCTGAGATAGACTTCCGGCTAGGCGGGATCGAGGCGCAGCCCGATGGAAAGGCAGGATACTCATGAACGAAAGCCGTGGGACTAGAAATGGAGTCAGCATCTCTCTTTCTCTCTGGTTTTGGACAACATTTATGACACTTCAAGACGAACCTCGACGATGGGGATGGCGATGACGAAAAGCGAAGACGAGACCGATGATTCCGAGTAGTGTTGCTATGATACCAAAGATGACTTGCGTGGTGGTGTTGAGATCCATTGCCGTCGGGATACTTGGATGTATTGAGAACCTGGTGAAGAACACCCTGTTGCTCATGGCGCGCCGCGAGCTGTAAATATAGAACAAAATTGGGCAATGGGCAGGGCTAACGTGTGAAGAAAGCGCCAAGAGAGCGCCAAGAGTCAGTTAGCGCAAGATCTTGCAGAAGGATTATCGCCTTTGCCATTCGTTGGCCAGGCTCGCATGCAATTCAGATTGAACGGCGTACGAAACCAGACTCCCAATGAGGCCGCTCATTATTCCTCATGAGCCTCAGGCAAGTCGACTTCATTACACCGCCCCGCGCAGCGACAGCTGAATCTCTTGAGCAAGTCTTCGTCACCTCTCCCTTCAAGGCCCAACCTTAAAATTCATCCTAATCCCCATAGCCGCCAGCTCAACATCCAAATACTTCAACACACCCGGCACAGCAACAACCGTAACATCATCCCCACCAAACCACTTCTCTCCCTTCCGGTCCTCCCAGCACTCACTGCGAGGGTCCGTCGGCAGAGCCTTGCGACTACATCTTCTGCACCTGACCCGTCCGCCTTCTCGTCTCCGACTATACTGTCCAGAACTTGGCTGCGTAGAGAGGAAACTGCCACACTTCTTGCAGATATTCGCTTTGGTATAATCGCTGCAATTCATCAGACGGTCTTGGAGCAGGAAAGCCGTTCCGTGGGCAAGCAGGGCATCACGCTCCATCTCTCCGACACGGATACCACCACCCTTGGCTCTTCCCTTGATCGGTTGGCCTGTGAGTGGTGTGACGGGACCTGTTGTTCGGACTTGGTATTTGTCGTTGACCATGTGTCGCAGACGTTGGTAGTAGACGACGCCGATGTAGATGTCCGCGGCCAGCTCCTCACCCGTGATGCCAGAATACATCGGCTCGTTACCGTAGTAGTTGTATCCAGCGCGCTTGAGTTGATGGCCGAAGTACTCCACTGCCGTCTCGCCTTCCTTGTCCTTGAACTTGAAAGGCGTGGAATCTTGGGCCAGGCCATGCAGTGCTCCGGACTTTCCAGCTAGGGACTCCACAAACATACCGATTGTCATTCGAGACGGGAAAGCGTGTGGGTTGATGATGACATCCGGTTGCATTCCACTCTCGGTGAAGGGCATGTCGATGGTCGGCCATTTCTGTGAGCAGACACCTTTCTGTCCGTGTCGTGATGAGAATTTGTCACCAATGACTGGCGAACGAGGTATTCTAAAGCGGATGCTGACGGCTTGGCAGGGGTCGTTGTTTCCAGACTCGTTGCCGATGAGCTTGATCTCTTCGACGAAGGCCTCTTCGGAGTCCTTGTATCTGTGAATATGGGTGACTCCATCTTTGTTGACATACTCATCCGTGAGAGGGTCCTTAACGACAGAGTACGATGCAGCGATCGCGTCTCCCTCCTTGACCTTCATGCCAACTGCTGGAAGTCCATCATCATCCAGCGTCTCCCGCCATTGCGCCTTGATGATGCTCTCCGGTGCGAAGCCGAATACGTGAGTGACTGCTGATCGATTTCGGCCTTGCTTGTTCTCCTCTGCCAGGTCGATCTTCTTGGCCTTGTAGATCGTGCCATGACCGAATCCTCTCTCGTGTGCAGACTTGTTCAGGATCATAGCGTCGTCCATGTCGTAGCCAGTGTATGAGATGACAGCGACGACAGCATTCGTACCATTGGGGAAGTTGTCGAGTCCGTAATCGTTGTGCTTCGGTGTTCGGACAACCGGCGTCTGACCAGTCTGTAGTCGATAGGTCTTGTTATCCGTTCGGTATTTGAGAGCCGTTCCGGGAGTTCCCATTGTTTGCTTACCCATCTGACATTGGTACCTAGAAGAAAAGATGTTAGCATTGACACGGCTTGGGGGTTTTGCTTGACGTACATGTTTCTAGGGGACTGGTTGAAGTTCGAGAAGGGCGTCTGGTTCGCAACGATGGACAGAATGTTAGTGACGTCGTATTCGACGTGGGTAGAATCGCCAGATGCCACTTCCGTCTCCGTACAAGCAATGGACATGAAAGGCTGCTCAAATGGCCCAACCATATCTTGCTTTTCTAGAGGCAAATATTTCACCGGTCGTGTCATCCGTGCGGCTTCTGAGAACATGTAAACACCAGGATATTGACCGCCGTTCGAAAGAGGGATGTAGCCAATCTCGAGGTCCACAGGAACACCATGTGTGCCTTCGACCTTCCAATATCGGAGGGTATCGCCAATAGTCTTTGCCTGCTTCGGCGAGCAGAATCCCAGTATTCGTCCGTCCAGTTGCACACACACGCTGTCGTTGAGCGTCGCTTCTGAAGCGCTTGAAACACCAAGCTGAGCGACCAAAGCTGGTACGCTTGATGCGTCGGTATTTGATGTTGCAATCTTGCATTTGTGTGCGAGATGGTTCAGCAGACCGCAAGGCGATCCGTCAGGGGTATGGACGGGACATAAGAATCCCCAGCTCTCTGGCAGCAGCTTTCGAACGGTTGTAGTCTTGAGCTGAGCGAAGAAGCTTCCTCTGTGTACCATTCGGAAGTGACTGATGAATCGGTAGAAGTTGATCTTTTCTGCGACAACCGTGAATCCCGATACTTGCTGTAGATCCAGTCCACTGGGGCTGACCAGATTTCCGGTCGAGAGGAAGTAGTCCACCTTCTGACCCAGATTCTCGTTCGTTTTCCGAATCACCTTCGCCATAAAGTCCTTCTCAAATTGCGCACTCGTGAAAGACGGCCACTGATTACTTCGTCCCCATTCTCGAAGGCTCAGGCCTATCGATCCCAGCCATTCTTCGACTTGCTCTTTCAAAAGCATACCATACAGAAAGCCGGGCAAAAGAATCTCCTGGTTTTGGACGGCATCGGGGTTGTCGACAGTACACTCGCCCTCGACCAGTGCGTAAAGTTTCCGAACCATGAAAAGCAGCATTCTGAACTTGTCGGCATCGTTCGATTCCGAAACATCGTAGGATCCCAAATGCGGCATCACAATCTTCCTCAAGAACTCTGTGCCGGCCTCCTCATCGCTCAGATCCTCAGGCACTCCCAACACGACTCGGAACTTCGACCCCAAATACGCTCTCGTCTTCGATCGGCTGTGAATGTTGTAGGCTTTGTATGTCCGAAGTAACAGCTCCACTCTGTCTGTGACGAACTGCTTGCTGTCAAGGCCCTTTCCACCTGCTGGTCCAACGATCCCCTCGAAGATCTCTCGGTCGTTGGTCTCCGTCAAAGCCTTCAGAATCATTAACACCGGTACGAGGTATTCATTCTTCCTGAACGAAAATCTGAACGTGACGTTGCCATCACTCAGGTAATGCAGCACATTCGTCTGCGATGTTTGGTCCGGCCGTACTGATCGTATCGTCACACCGTATTTGGTATATGAAGGTCCTCGATTCTCGAAGGAAGGTCGGATGATGGCCATAGGAAAGTTTCGCCGATTCACAATCAGCATCCGTATGAGTTTCTCAATGCCATTCACAATGAAGTATCCACCCAGCTCTTCCGTCTCTTCTCGTCTGTTGACCAGCTCTTTCGGTGACAGTCCTTCCAGATGACATCGATTCGATCGCAGCATGATTGGAAGATGTCCAAAGTCGCGTACCGTCTCTTTCCACTCGCCATTGTTGATTCGATATTCCAATCGCCCTCGAAACCGCCCTCGATATGTCGCATGTCGTTCTCTGCACTCGACTGGCAAAATCTCTCTCTTCACCGCTTCCACCTTGTTTGTGTGTGGTAGAGTGCTCTTGTCTAAGAAGACCTGCCTCACTCTGACCTGCAGTCTATTCCTCCGCACACCCTCCTCTTGCCCATTGCCATCCAGAAAAGTCTTGGTCCCAATATCTCTCAGACCATGCTGCAGCTGTCCGTTCTCGGCGAAGATGTAATTCCAGGATTCCACATGGGGTTTGATCGCTTCCTGCAATTGAGGATATGCCGACTTCTTGCTGGGCGGATCGCGAAAGAGCTGCTCTCGTTTGATAGTGTCGTATTCCACCGACCACTTGGACTGGGAGGAAGTTTTGGAGGGCGACATTTTCAACACGTGATCATCGCTATTGTACAATAAACCACACCAAACGCCGGCAGTCCGCAGTCAAAAAGGGTATCGATTGTAGAAGTGGTCGTGTTGCAGCGGCAGAAAAAGTTCAGAGCATCGCGGAGCTAGCATCGGCGAAAAGCGGGTCCGCCAAGCGCTTTCCTTCGCAGCGGGCGGCGGGCAGGTGAGTGGGAGCGGGAGGGAGGGTTGCAGCAGGGAACAGCCACGGCGTCGCATTCAATCTATCTCAACTACATTTCTCCCTACCAGACCACCTGACCTTCGCTGTGAATGATATTTTCTGGCACTGCTTTGTTCATGAATCGCCCGCAGCGCACCGAATCACGGCCAGGCTTTGCGGTCTAAGCGCGGGGCTAGCCAAACCTCTGAACCTCTCACATTTGGCCTCCCGGGTTCCCTTGACTTCGCTGCGCACTCCTGCCAGAGCAGACAGCTCCTTAGCTCCTTTTTTGACTTACTGGTTCACTGGCCCGTCGCCGGCGCTCCCAAAGACACCTCTGCCCGCCTAGTTTCGCCATGGCAGGCATCTTCAGAAGGATCTATGATTGGCTGCTGAGCCTCTTCTGGTATGTGAGCCCACTATTCATATCCCCCCTCACATCCCCCCTCCACCGCCGCCCTCTCCCTTCTTCCGTTGCTGCCTTGGAGCCTGACGATGCGTTCCTTACTACCCCTACTCCCGCCGCCGCCACCCCGATCGTCTGTTATGGGCTACGCTGATACGGATGCCTTGCCTCCTCCAGGGCCACCGAGATGGACATCACCATGATCGGGCTCCAGAACGCCGGCAAGACGTCGTTACTGCGCGTTCTGGCGGTGAGTCTGACCCCGAGGCAATGCTGCCGTCGATGGCTGACGTTGTGCCACAGGGCGGCGAGTTCACCATCGAGTAAGTCGACTGTGCGACCGACAGGGATTTAGCCGAGAGCCAGCGCCGTCGATGAGACGTGTTTCGACTCTGACTTGGTGTCACAGCTCAATACCGACGGTCGGCTTTAACATGAAGCGGGTGCAGAAAGGCCATGTTACGTTGAAGTGGTGCGTGGTGTTCTTTGTTGATGGACATCGACGAGGTGTATTCGACTAACGGCATGCAGCTGGGACTTGGGCGGCCAACCCAGGTTTCGATCGATGTGGGAGAGGTATTGCCGAGGGGTGAACGCCATTGTGTAAGCGAGGCATGTTGAATGCGACGTCGAGAGGCTGATCGTTGCGGATAGGTTCATCGTGGATTCGGCCGATAAGGAGGCACTGCCAGTCGCCAAGGAGGAGTTGCACATCTTGCTCGACAAGCCGGCCATGGAAGGGATACCGCTCCTCGTTCTGGGCAACAAGTCGGATCTTGCAAACCACGCGGGCGTCGACGAGCTGATCGAGGCGCTAAATCTCAAATCCGTCACCCATCGAGAGGTAAGCTGTTACGGCATCAGCGCGAAAGAAGAGACCAACCTGGATGCGGTGCTGCAATGGCTCATTGCACGAGCAAAGAATTGAACCTTTGCATTCCCACGATACGTACGACTCAACGGCCGACCCCAATCATACGAAGATACTCCACGAGATCATGGCCCACGACGACGAGAAATACCTAGCATGTCAGTTCGGTTGTTGCGTTTTGGCATAGACGGATAGGATCGCGGCGCGGAGCTGCACGCCAGCAATGGCATCTTTCTTGAGAAGCGTTCAATCGTGTCGGTGTCGAAGCATCCACCACACATTGATTCTCTTTTGTATTGTTGTTTTTCTAAATTCCCTTTCTTCGGATCCCGAGGCAAGGGGAGGGATGTTATTCCGAATCATGTGACGAGGCACGAGGCGACGGCGACATGAGATTTTGCAATAGCATCGGTATGGCACGCGTCGATCTCCTCACACGAGTTCCGCCGTCTTTCCTCGCTTCTGCTGCGTTTTAGCCGGCCGGCGCAAGCAGCTCTGTGACACGTGCATTGAGAGTAGCGAAGATGGCATGGGACACCCCTGACGCGGGCTTCTTTCGACGGAGTGGTTTTCTCGTGGCGTTTTGGTCGAGGGCTCTGGTCGGACGCAGCTCAGCGAGGTCGAGAAGTGCTGCGAGAAAAATTGCAGAGAACCGACGGGGTCTTGAATGAAATAATAGGTGCTTCGCACTGGCCCTTGATATGCACGATGAGTTGGCAGATGCACGCTGTCCGTCTGTTGCTAGCTGCTTTGGGTGGCCTGCAGACGACCACGTCGACGAGTCGGTAGCACCCGATGGTCTGACCACCAGAGCACAATATGATGGATAACGATGAGCACGCCCGAGGAGGGCTTGAATACGGCTCAAGCTAGGCGACATCTAACTTCAATAATGTCTATCACCCAAGCCAGCTTCGCCCGTCCTCCGTTGCAAAGCCATGGTTGACCAGATCCTCAACATTCACTCACGTCGACGCACAAACCACAATGTACCTCACTCCTTCATATGAATAGAATACATGCCTCTTCCAATCCGCAGCATTCACCAAAAGAAGCCCCTCGCTTCACGGCAGGCTGTCGCAGAACATAGCCGCAGCAGGCCAAGCCGAAAGTCTTGGAAAGTAGGTGGCGGAGCAGGCCAAACGACCTCTCCCATAAACACCGCGTCATCCTGCCAACCTCTCTCTCTTCAACTCTCATCACAGCTTACTTTGCCCAACCTACCCTTTGCTGCGTGAGACGATCCTATTCGCAGTCGCCCGCCATGGCCATCTTACCACGATACGACAGGTACGTACAGAAGCTTCCTTTCCTTTCGTCGATTCCCGCGGATGCTGCGATATCCTGGCAGCTTTGCGACATCTGATACATGCTTTGCGTGGCCATTCTCTGGACCAGTCTTTGCGCGGACTTATATCCGGGGCCTCGCAATCATATGATCACCTGCGTTGTTGGGTGTTTCATTGTTCTCTTTTTGCATACAACCTCTTTGCGCCGCACGTTTTCTAGGATACATCGACAACTTACTTACAACCATGTCCAGATGCGTTCAATACAACGACGGCTCAGTCCGATGCTACGATAGCGCCTGGGACAACTGGGCTCGCTGGCTCGTCCTCGCCCTGATCATCGTCGCCGCACTCCTGCTCTTCTTCTCATTCAGGTAAGCCCCCATGAGCCCATTCCCCCAATCAACCCACCACTAACACTAACCCTCACAGCTGCATCTCCGCCCGCCGCCGACGACGCATGGGCTACCAACCATACCGCGGCACCGGCTGGGCCCTCGGACGCACACCACCCGGCCACGCCCCCGCGACCTACAACCAGCAGCCCTACTACCAATCGCAACCCTACTACAATAACTCGAACAACGCCGCGCCGCCTGCGTATACTCCGCCGCCGAATAACGGATACTATGGGAACGATGTTGAGTTGCAGCAGCCTCAGCAGGTGTATGGTGGATATCGCAGTGCGGAGGGAGCCTATGAGCCGCCGAAGGGACCGCCGCCGGGTCGCTAAGATCGGAATTGTGGTTTGAGAGCATTTCGGGTGAGCACTGGAACGGATAAGGACTTGAGAGTGTTGGAATGCCGGGGAGGCTTGGTTCAGTAGGGAGATGGGTTTCGATAAGGGCTCAGACTCAGCATCAGTGGGATCTGTTCAGGCGTTCACAATCACACTTTTACGATATCCAACGAGAGACATGAATTGCATCAGAATCAACACCTTCGAAAGCAGCTCTAGAACTCGTCCGTCTGATTAAAGCCTCAGAATCCTTCTCGGGCAAGATTGCTAAATTCCGTCTACACCTGCACATTCCTTATCAAATGACTTGTCTGTACGAATGCAACGCTTGTCTGTGATGCATTTCTCAGTCATCCCTTAAAGCCACCCTTTTGATCTTGATTTTGTGTAACTGACTCGTTGCCTGCATTACCGTGCAGAACGACCACATCGATCGACGTCACGTCATGCTTTGCTTGCTCGCTGAACCCCACCAGCTCTCCTGCCTCTTCTCTCTCTTCAATTAATAATTAACCTGTGATACAACTTCCGATTGCTGTGAACCCCTGCACGTCTCCGAAATAACTGGTCGTCGGCTTATTTGATCACTTTCTTCCACCATAGCATCGAAGCAAGAGAAGAGAGTGAGATTGTGCAGAGATGGCCCCCTCCACGATGAAAGCCATCAAAATCGTCGAAGGCAACAAGGCGGAATTGCAGGATGTGCCTGTGCCGAAGATGAGGGATGATTATATGCTTTGCAAGGTCAAGTGTGTGGCGTTGAATCCGACGGATTGGTATGTCTTTCATGATCACTTGACTATCATGATCAATGGCTTATTTTTTGGATAGGAAGCATGTTGCCAAAGGAATCGGGAAGCCCGGGTCTACCGTTGGAGTTGATTTCAGTATGATCATGGTGAGGACATTGGAGGGCGAGATGGCTGATGCATCGATTCAGGTGGTGTGATTGAGGAGATTGGATCAAAGGTCACGAAGGAATGGCAGAAAGGTGATCGAGTTTGTGGATTTGTGCATGGGTCGAATGAGTCGCAGCCTCAGGATGGTATGTTAGCTCCAGGTCCTTGCCTTCCGACCCTACTGATTGTTGTTCATAGGGACATTTGGAGAGTACTGCCTGATGAAGGGAGATTTGGGACTCAAGGTCAGGGAGAGCCATCTCTCCACATGGAGTGAGTTACGCTGATATACGAAAAGATCCCCGAAATGATGTCCTTCGAAGACGCCTGCACACTCGGCACCGGCGTAATCACCTGCGGCCAGTCAATGTACCAAAGCCTAGGTCTCCCTGAGCCCGGCGACGGAATGGAGAAGTACAATGGTTTCTTCCTAGTCTATGGCGGAAGTACAGCAACCGGAACGCTCGCTGTTCAATATGCCGTGCTGTAAGCGACTGCATTCTCCTCCCCATGCATACCGTTGCTGACACATGAATGCCATAGATCCGGCTGCAGAGTCATCGCCACCGCCTCCCAACACAATCACGCCCTTCTCAAAGCCCTCGGCGCGGAAGAAGTCTTCGACTACAAAGACCCAGACTGCGCAAAGAAGATCCGCGAATACACCAACGACTCCCTAACCCTGGCTCTCGACTGCATCTCCGAACCCCCCTCCCCAACAATCGTCGAGAACTCCCTCTCATCCCACGGCTCAGACCTCGTAAATCCCCCTCCACCTACTCTCCCTACCACACAACTAACGTCCTCCCAGGCAATCGGCTACCTCCTCCCCACCAACCATACCCGCAGCGACGTAACCAAAAAATTCACCCTCGGCTACTGGGTCATCGGCGAAGAATTCCAGAAAGGCGGCAAGAAACACGAAGCCCGGCCAGAAGATTTCGAGTATTGTAAGAGATTTTATGAGCTGACGCAGAAGTTGGTGAATGCGGGTCAGTTGGCCGTGCATCCGCCCAGGGTGGGTGGTGATGGGCTGGTGGGGGTGTTTGAGGGGTTGAGTGCTTTGATGGAGGGGAGAGTTAGTGGGGAGAAGTTGGTTTATCGGGTTGAGGAGACGCCGAGGGATCGGAAGGCTTGAGGAAAGCAAGGGCAATGGTGAGGAAGTAAGTATAGAGTGCTGAAACGTGAACATATGATATCCTGAAGCATCGATGATTGAAGTCCATCTTCGTTTCAGCTCCGTAGGTACTGAGGCGGTACTTACTGAAGGCTCTTCCGTTGGCGAAGTCATCATGCCATGTAGGTCCATGTCTTACCACTAACATGATCACGCCCACGTTTTTGTGCACGAGCCCTCCCGTTTCTACAAGCGGTCGCTAGCCCTGAAAGTCGTCCAGTCCAGCAGCTCTACAAATCCGGCTCATCGACCTGTCCACCCTCTATGACCAATTGGAAGTCCTTTACCGACATGACGTCCCCCTTGTCCCGACAGTCGGCGATGAACTCGCGGAAGAGCTTGGCGTCGCTCTGCAAGAACATGTCGTCATCCTCATCCTCTTCATCCTCGTCTTCCTCGCCCTCCTCTTCATCCTCCTCCTCAGTGTCCTGACCCAAAGCGTTGAAACTGCCCAGCACGAACATGAAATCCCTAGCTCTCGTGAGTTGAAGTGCTAGAGACTTTGGCATGGAGATGGAGTCGAGTTGGTCCTTGACTGCGCCGGCAAGTGAGAGGATGACGATGTGATTGTCATCTATTCGGACTTGGTCTGTGGTCTTCACTTCGACTCGGACTGGACGAGGGTCGGCAGAGGCCGAAAGCTTCTTCTTGATCAGACGCTGCTGAGCCGTGAACGGGGTAAGGACCCAGATCTTGCTTGGATCGATGTTGCCGGTGGTCGTCATATACTGCACAAGGAGGGCAGCTGTTTGAGCCTCCTTTTCGTTGACTGTAGAGTCGTTGTCGTCGCTCTTGCCGGTGCTGAAGCAGTCGATACACATCCGTGGCTTGCCGTTCCAGATCTTCTGCTCCTTTATATTCTTGAACAGTTCATCTAGCTGCTTCTGCACCTCCGTCTCGCCTTCAACGTCCTCCGCATCGACCAATCCAGCCGCCTTGTAGATGTTGTCACGTGGAAAGGCCGACAGGTAGGGTGTCATGCGATGCTGAACGTGAAGGATAGAGCGATGAGCAGCCATACGTGCATCTTTCCAGCGTGCTTCAAAGATCGAAGTTGCGAGATGGTTTGCGAATTCGTTACGACCCCGAGACAAGACCGTGGGTTTGCCTTGCGCGAAGCCACCCACCAGCACAACACTAGAGAGCGAATGCTTGAACGTAGCCCAGGGGATCAGGGTATCTGGGGGCTGCGACAGAGTAGCATCGTCCATGAAGTGGATGTCGGGGCGGAAGTACGACTTCAGGGCGTCATCCCCAGATGTGTGGTTGTCGACGAAAATGACCTTGGCTCCCTTCTGCAGGTAGCGAGCGTCGAAGTACTGGTTCAGAGCCATGAATCTGGCAGAATCGCCTTCTGCTGTGACCATGATCGGAGTCGCTGGTTCCGACCGTGCCCTGTTGAGAATTTGAATGTACTCTACGGCCTTCTGGTACGCTTCTTTGTCGTCGCCGCTTAGTCCGTCGGGGCTTGCGTTCGCAAGCCCTGTGACCCATTCAATCTTGCGTTTCGAGTACTTGGTGATGTGGTCGGGCGAGGTTGAGGCGTCGGAGTGGATCAACGCCATCTCAGCGACGAGATTGCGCATATACTCGTCCGATTCTGGATCTTCTACTGTTGTTTTGTCAGATCATCATTCCATGTGTTTATGTTGGAGAATCGATTGATGGACTCACCTATTCCACCGGCGTGGGGCAGAGACATACCGCCGTTGCCGTTCCAGTGAGCCCATTCCGTCGCAGCGATGGGTGCCACATCGGCAAATCTGGCGGTAAGGGAATCCACGCAGTCTCTTGTGTGGGCGGTGACCAAGACACGAAATCCCGCAGCGGCGGCGACGCAAATGGCAGCGATGAGGTAGTCCGTCCGGCCGGTGCCTAGAGGACCCCAGACAAGATGAGCGCCGATGCTTGAGCTGAAGGTGCGCTCAACAGCGTTCATTCGCGACTCATTGAGACCGTGCTTCGCGAGCTCGGCGTCGAAGTTTGCCTTTCGCTGAGGCTGTTGTTGCAACTTCGACATGAGGTCTCCATCCCGGCTCTTACACTCCTCGAGATCATCGTGGCTCAAGGACAGGCGCTGTAAGAGGAAGTGCATCCGCACGCTCTCACGAATCTGGTGGCTGGCCATGTTGTTCATTCGGCTGTTGAGGGTCGTGCAGCGTCGAAAGTACGGGATGGGGGGATGAGAGAAAGCAGCGTCGGGGAGAATTTCGAAAGCACACCCGCAGCGACGGGAGCTGCGGCCCGCCGGACGACAACGACAAGCATTCCCGCCAACGACAGAACATTCTTACCCAACATTCTGAACTCTTGCGGGCTAACCCAGTTCGCCGACATTCTTCAAGTTGCATGAAGAGGTGTGCAGACAGCGCAAGGTAATTTGATCGAGATCAGATGAATTCTGGCTGCGAGACTTGAATGTAACATCCTTCGACTAAAGACAATCCATAACATGGCCTCTGAATGCGGCATTCTTGATGACTTGCAATCTCTCCGGCGTCGCTGAAGGCGGTCGATTGGCGAGGACAGACTGACATTCTTTGACATGCCTTGCCAGCTTGTGAAAGAAGATCTTCAAATTGGCGACGTGAGATGATCGCGCACCTAATTCCCTAATAGAGGAGGGTCTCTCAGTTTTCCTAATGTCCGAGTGCGAGCAAATGTCCAGGTGTTTTTGGTGAACTTGGAGATCGCTTGCTGTTCTCGTTATCTCAGTATCATTATATTACCTACTTCAGGGGTCCTTCAGGAGGGTCACTGTTGAGTCGACTCCCATTGATGGAGGACCATGCCCGCAGGTGCAATATGGCAGCCATGATTCAAGGCCATGGCCGGATGCTAGCGCAGACGGCGATTAAGCTCCGGGGGCGGTTGACACAAGGCTCTTCGCTTTGCCTTTAATACATGTGCCTCTCGTGCATTCTACGAAGGAAGAATTGAAAGAATGTGATAGCGATGTAGTGAAAGCGAAGGTGAGGTGAGGTGAAGTCGCTTCGCGCACGTGCCTCAGACGTCCGTGCTCTCTTGGCGTTCTCCAACGTCATCGCCTGCGCTCTGCAGATTCGCCTCTCACCCCAAAAACAACCACCACGCCAAAGACCCGCGCCGCGGTTCTGCAAGTGCGCCGCTGGTCTCGATCACTGCAGAAGCACAAGAATTCAATCGACCACCTTCACGATCTGGACGCCAAACAAGCAAGCACCGTGGAGCGCTCGCTGAGAGTCGCGTCCAAGTGTGCCAACTTGTCAGGCCCTGAGACAGCAATCTCTCCGCACAGGCGCTCATGAATCGCATTTCTTAATACATCGACTGCCACTGGCATTCCACACATCTGTACTTTCTTTCACATGAAAGACGACAACAATGGCCCGACCTCCAAAATCGGCATTGTCTCGTGTGCCCGGGCGCCGACTACTGGTTGGCGTGTGACCAGCGCCCCCAACCCCGGACCCGCTGTGACGGCATTCTCGAAGCTACTTTTGTTCTCTCATACCTACGTCAGTTTGGCATACCACGCCTCCCAAGAAAAGTTGGAATGCTACCGAACTCCTAAGCCGGTCGGTATATAGGTAGGTGGGCGATCCTTCCAATTCCCGTCCAAGAGTTTTTATTCTGTTCGGAGCTTTCATCATAGCGATTTCGTCACGTCAACGCATCAATCTTGGCTAAGACTAGCCACGCACGAACACAAGAGACATCGAGAACACCCCTCGACAACAACCACATTTTGTATCAATCATGGGCGCCACAACACCCGCGACCGAGCGGCCAATGTTCCTCTCTGCCGACAAACGAAAGATCAGCTACAGAAGCAAAAACGGCTCAACAATCACGCTCGAATTCAAGAACAAGAACTCGCCCGCGGCAGACAGTCTACGAGAACTATCCAAACGCAATCCTATTCCGAACGCAGAGGACAAAGCCGCCGCTCATGAGGCTGCCGCCGCAGAGGGAAAGCAGAACCTGTGGCTTGGTGTCTACGACACGTTGAGCTTTTGGGTCATGGAGGCCATGGAGATCGCGGCTTTCGGTCCTTACGATGACCCACCGAAGTGAGATGGCCGAGACACATGACCAAGGCCACTACGTCCTGGCCATCTCAACTCGACGTTGGTCGCTCAATCATCTCGACAAAGTAGTCCAACACCGGACGAGCAGACAACCAATCTGTCCAATCACCACCGCCACGGACGAGGAAGTCGACTTCGCCTCAGTAGCCCTCCCAGACTGCAGATGGGCACAACGCCAAAGGTCGCGTGCGAAGAGACATCACCATATGAACCGACAAGGCAGACTGTCACGATATTCATCAATGATGTCGCTAGGGGAGATTCATGCGACATCACTCGCAGGGCCTTGGAATTGGCATTCCTACCGTGGGATATTAAAGGCGGGAAAATGGAGATGATGTTGGAGGCTGTCGGAGTGGCAGCTCAAAGACCTTCGAAGGTCAATGCCGTCCGACGCAGTCCCGAATCAGACCCTGTCATGTTTTTGATGAGGTATCTCGAGCCTTCCTGGAGGATATCCACGGCATAGCAGGCGCTTGGCGTGGACGAGGCTTTAACGGACAAGCATATGTCCTTGTACCAGTAGAGTAGAGCGAATGCAATGTGAAGTAAGAATTTCGATACCCAGCATCGCATCGCTCACCCTCCTATCTCCGCCATACACATCCCGTATCCAAGCCCTTAAACTCTCTCCATTCAGCCTCGCGCTCGCTCGGACTTCACTCTCTACCCAAGAAATCTGACACCCATAAGTAGTCCTCTCATGGAACCGAACATGACAATATCAACATTTCCTCCCATGCAACCTCCTTTCCCACCACAGACCCCAACATGGCCCCAAACCACGACCCTGCCAAACACACCTCCACCTCCACCGTCCCCAAATCCTACCCCTACACCCCTCCCCAACCCCGGAAGAAGTCGATGAAAGTCCTTTGTTTAGGCTTGAGTCGGACGGGAACAGTCTGTACGTCTCCCAAGCCCTTGTTTTCCTTGGGAGACAATCTCTGACGAAGTGATATTCCTAGCACTCTACAACGCCCTCAACCACCTCGGGTACAAACCTTACCATGTCATCGAAATGACGCTCAACGAGAAGAACGAGCATCCAAGGCTCTGGAGGGAGGCGGTTGAGGCCAAGTATTTTGGTGACACTAGGTATAAGAAGTTGGAGACTGCGGATGATTTTGATAGGATTCTTTGGGAGTATGAGGTACCTCTCCTCTCTTCAGATTTCAAATGTTGATGGAATGGTATACTGATTCGAGATATTGTCCAGACCGTAGCAGATAACCCCACCGTCCTGTTCGCCGACGAACTCATCGCTGCCTACCCCGAGGCCAAAGTCATCTTGACGGAAAGGAGTGCCGAGAGTTGGGTGAAATCGATCGAGTCGGTTATATACCACATCCTCAAGTTGAGAATCTGGAACGTGTTAGAGGTCGTAGACACTGTAGGTCCTCCTCCCTTCAACCCGATCGTTCTGCTCTGATTGTTCTAGGCCATGGCGAAGCATTATATCCCAATCATCAGATACTCTCTTGCGATCTGGACTTCCAACGACATTTACAACCGTGAAGCCCTCCGGCAGGGCTTCCTGAGACATAATCAGCATATCAAGGATATCGTGCCAAAAGAGAGACTGCTCGTCTTCCATCCGAGCGAGGGCTGGGAGCCTTTGTGTAAGCACCTTGGGAAACCTGTACCGGACATACCTTTTCCAAAAGTGAATGTTGGCAATGCGGTGGCGTTGGTGCATGAGAGTGTCTTTGCGCGCCAGAGGTTCGAGGTTGTTGGCGGGAAGTTGTTGAAAAAGGCGTGGCCGGTGATCGTGGTGGGTTTGGCGGCTGGGGTATATTGGTGGATGCAGTAGGAGAATGATGCTATTGAAAGGGGTATATATGCTAGCTAGGTCTGCTCCAGAAGTAAGAAAGAAGAAGAGACATTACCGTGCAGGGGGTATCACATCCAATCCCAACGCCAGCCAAAATCAAGGTATCATCCCAAAGCAAATTCGTCAAACATCAGGGTATCATCGTTCATCATCACTCTTCCACCATCCCAAACTGCTTCTTGACTCTCTGTGCCCTTATCTCTTTCGCCTTGGCCGGGGTCCACGCCCCAGCAAATAACGCCTCACACTCAGATTCATCCTGCGAATCGAATTCAATGTCCTCCTCTTCGATAGTACTCTTCAACTCTGACGGCGGCGCCACCGAACTCCTCCGTCGAAAACACCCAGTACCCCTTCGATTCTCATTCACCATGCCATCCTCGTCCACGTCATCCGCTGTCTCCCACGTACTGCTGCGACAGACCCTCTTAGTCTCGAGGATGAACTTGCCGATCTTGTACTTCTGCGCACCATCTTCTGCTGCGACGTACTTCCAGCCGAGAACGCTGCCGCATTGGGCGCAGGAAATGTCGCCGACGGTGTGGGCGCCTGTGACGAGTTGCCTAGGGACGGGCTTGTGGGTGTAAGTGTTGGGAAGGTTGGGGAGTGCGTCGTTACGCGCTTTGGCGGTCGTTGCCATGCTGGTCACGATGATGCCCGGCGAGATTGCGGAGGATGAGGGGGCTACGAGGTATGCGCGACCATGGCGGCCTGTGAAGCCTTTGGATATGATCTGTGAGGACAATGCGAGATCGGACAAACACCGAGCGCAACGGAGGTGCGAAGCGTGGCCTGAGAGGTAGGAGTCGTCTGGCGGACTGGAGCTCGTTATGGTCGCATTGCTGGAGGATGAAGCGTCGGAAGCCGTGCTATCGGTGCTGGACTGTCGCCTGCGGAATGGAAGGGAGGGGACGAGATAGGTCGGGAAGAGGGATGGCGGAGAAGGCAGAGATGGAAATGGCATGTCGTCGTCGTTGTCGTCGGTCCACGAGAGGCTGTTGACCAGAGACCTCCAGAAGCGGCTGCTCTACCAGCTCATGCTCAGGACGATATCTCACAGTAGAGGTGAGGTCGGCAGGAGATTAGACGGGACCGGGATATGGATAGTAGATAGGTTGGCTGTCAAGGTCAAAGTTAGGGAGGTCACGCTCCTGCGACAAGGTTGAAACAAACAATGCTTCCTTACCTGCCCGTCCGCCTGATCTCTCACCACACCGCATCCGCTCTGAGCCGTGACATTCCCGGGGAAAGGGCAGATGGTTGCCGGCGCGCACATGATGATGGCCCGCGTGATTCGTTGGAGCTGAGCTGTGTGAGGTCGGTCTCAGACGCAGACGCAGAGGTGAGCTCACAGGTGAAGTGAGGGGCCAAGTCCGAGCGTCGGCGGAGCCCAGAATGGATGCGCCGCCAACGGAGATACAGACAACAACATCCATCAACGGCATCGGGGTATGTTCTTGGTGCCCTCGGAGCCGCGTGGAAGATACCGTCAATGGCCAGAAATGGAGCACTCCTCAGCCGAAAATACGACTTGAGATCTCGTTCGAATCCTGCCATGATGAAATCACAGTACTGAGTCACCTGTACCCAAGACGGCAGTGTTCTGCCACAGACTTCGACCGGCGGAGGTGTGAAGCGTCCATGGTTCGGCCACAGTGCAAGGGCCGGCCATACAGTAGTTTCAGGATGCTGCTGCTCTTGTCTGCCATATGAGTCTCCGGCCATGTCTTCTGCCGCGCTGCACAATAATGACTCCGCCGCTAGCACTCTGACCTCGGACAGGAAGAGGAAAGAAAACACAGAAGCATACCTCATCCGACTCACGCTCAGCCTTTTGGAAGCATGGAACGAACAGCGATACGACGACATCCTATCAGCGGACTTTCTAGCCCCAGCGTACCAGATGAAACGAGGGTTTGGAAAGGTTGAGGTTGAAGGCAATCCTCCCATCAACCTGAAGAGCCTGGTCGAGCATCACCAGAGGCTGGCGAGCGAGAATCCCGAAAGACATGCGCATGCTGTCGATTCTACCGCAGTCATGGATAAGCATCACTTCTCTGGGCAAGTCTTCGTCAACGTTGAGCTCACTGGAGTTCCGCCGGGTGTCTTGTACTCAGGCGTGTTGGTGTCGGAATGGTACGCCTTATCGCTTGCCGACATCTTTCAGCTCTTCTGATATAGCTGACATGGTCCTAGGCGCTGGCTGCACAGCAAGTGGCTCTGTGTGAGGCAAACTTGCATGAGGGGCGTGGGCATGGCTCCTATAGACTGCGCCGAATCGAACTGTGAGCTGCTATGCTGAGATCCTATAGCCTTCCAAAGCTGGATGGTCAACCCTGAGTGGAGACTCGACGATCTTCCAATACGGGTCAAAATCGAAGACGATCAATGTGGCGCTGTTCCAAGCCTGGAGTACCACAAGCCGTAGAGAGCGTACCGTCTCAGAAGCACGACTTCACATTCCTCTGCGAATGAACATTCACAGACGCTCGCGTACCTGCAGCATGCGATCTCCTGATGCAGTAAATGACCATCCACATGAACGACCTGCCCTAGGAGGACTGACGGCACAATACCGAGAGGATATCGGAATTTATCCCACGGCTCTTCATAGCCCTCGCCTGGATAGAGGATCCTGAGGGGCGCGGCTGCCGAACCCTATGCAATCTGTGGGGATTTGGGATTGCATATGCTCCTAACCACATGCAGAGGTGACGACTGTCGGTCTTGGCTGCTTATACCATCGAGAACAAGAATACGCTCTAGAAAGAGAAGCTTTAACTTCCGAACCAAGACGAGGCTTCGCTGTTGTTTTTGGATACTTCGATTTCAGACAAAGACGTCAAGATTGGACAAGACATCAGACGAGCACACCTTCCAAGAAAAGAAGGTCTTCTGGATTGCCTTCAACACAGCCAACGGCACTCATTTGTATTCGCCACCGAGAACTGCATCTCGGAATCGCAGCGATAATAATTCGTTCAACATGTCGCTAGTCCGCGTCTGCTTTGGCTCGATATCTGTTCCTGGATCTGGATGGACGGCTCATGCTTGAGAAATGCCTGTTGAGAGTGCTCGATCGCCGTCTGTCACCGGTGCATGCTGCATGTGGCCTTCCTTTTCAGCTCTGGCTCCTTCACCTCGGATTCGTGGAGTCAAGTCCGAGAGCGGTCTAGCTGTGCCACAAGCAGAGCATAATGATAGCCACAACCGAGATGCACGACAACACCGTCGATCAATCACTTCAACCACTCAGGAAGCTCGAAAAGGTCTCCATGCGTCGAACAGTCCCCAGGACGGACTACATATCCAACCCATGCGCATGGAGGAGACGAATCCTTCATAAATCCTTGATCCGGCCAAGCATTGCTTCGACCCTTCCGAACGTCGGACTGCGCCAAGAGGTGTTATTCGACTCGCAAAGACGATAACTATTGCGCTGAACGGATTCTTCCAGGCCGCTGAGGACTACATTTCAGCCGCATTGCAAGCAAGGCAACATGGCAGTGTCAGTTAGCGCTCCTGGTCATCGCCGTGGTAGGGCACATGGCATTCCAAGGCAGAAGGCTGGACGGTATATCAAGGGCGAACTGTCGACAAGGTCCAGTCTACGACGGCAGCCAGATGTCATGCCAGAGGACGAAGAGCATCCTACTGCACCTACGTCTTCAACGAAACGAGAGGAGAGTGCAACCAAAGCCGAGCCATCGACGTCAAACCCTTCGCCCACCAAGACAGAAACTACCTCGCCAACACCAGAGGCAAGACCGTCGTCGTCCCAACCCTTCTCTTCAACCATGCCCCATCTTGGACAATCTCCAACCCCACAAACCCTAGACGAAATCGCCACGCATCTCGAGACCTTCGTCCGAGACTTCCTCAACGCAATCAACACCCGGTCTCTCAACCCATCGCATCCCCTCGTCACCTACCTGGCGCCCGACCTCGTTTTCGACCACGACTATGGTCCCTGCACCACTACTCGCAAGGCCTATCTCGAAACGGCCGCCCGCGTCCTGGCCAACAGCCCACAACAACACATGCACTTGTCGTACGTCAAAGCCAACAACATCAACTTGAAAGCCGGTTATGCGGACGTTTACGCCAAGAAACTTGTGACGGGCATACCGAGGGTGGGCTTTCGCGGAACTACGGTGAGCGTCTTCGAGTTTAGGAAGGGGACTGATGGCAGGTGGATGTGTGTGAAGATTACGGGGATTAGGGGCATGCCGGACAATGGGCCAGGAGTCTTGACACCCATCGAGGGGCCACCGGGTTTGTAGAGGACTGGTATTGTTGGCGTTGTTAGAGGAGTGATTGAATAGCATAGCGATGGCTGCGTTGCATTGGAGGGAGTTTAGGAGGTTGATGGTTTGGCAGATGAACATTAGTTCCCATCTCCTGTGCTCGAGCGTCTGGCTCGAGGAACAATTCTAGAGATTCAAAGTGTTGTAGGATGTGCATTGTCCATACTGTTTACTTTTTCCTTCTGCCGTTTTATGCACTGCGCGTCCCACATATCATCCCACCCGATGTTGTCATACACCATTGGCTCTCAGATTTCCAATATTTCTTCTTGCGAGTAGCGTACATTGCACCACGATGCAGGGATCAGCCGTTCGCTCTGCTCGACAACAGGTGAGTCCTCAAGTCAATGTCAGTCCGAAACATGGCTTGAGATATTAGAACACCACTATTGCCACTGTCTTGGAACAATCGTATTGATAAGATGGTGGGGCGACCAAGTAGTGGCGTTAGATGAAGTGAGCCCGTGCTGAAGAGATTGCGGCCTTAACACTTGACAGCGTGACCAAATTGACTGACTTGCTGTCTTGTATTAAGGCGTCTTGCGTGTTTTGGGCAGGAATTGTGGAAATGATTGGAGCTGGTGCGCTGGCAGCAGGCTGGCGTGTGAGCTGGTGTGCTGGCCTGCAGCTGGTATCCGCAGCGAGCACTCGAGGCAGAGGAAGAAGGTGGGCATTGGTTTGGACAAGGAACATGGTTGTTCAGGGACCTGAGGGATCGGCGGGATGACGACAGGTAAACATTGTAGGGCAATCAGGGGCTGTCGTACCTGATGTAGACTGTGGTAGAGACAGCTGGCGGTACAAACATCGCAGGTGGTAGGAGTCGCCATCGAGGGCATATGAAGGCCACCTTTCCTTCCTCAACTTTAGACAAGACCACTGCTCTTTCCTCAGAGCATCCCTGCAGACGAGATCGCGACTGCCACGCGCGAAGTGCGGGTCTAACCTAAAGCGGATAGGACCAAGCGGACTGGACCCCTGCTGTGTTTTGGCGGCAGGAGCAGCACGCGTGCGAGTTACTCGACTTTCTTCCGCCACATGCTCCTCCTTCTGCCAGCGATGTAGAGCGGCCGCGCAACCACCTCGAATCCCGCCGTCGACGACACATCTCACCACCATCTCACCCTCCGCGGTCCAGCGCCCCTCGCCGACTCCTCCTTCGGCATCCACGCTCTCCGAACACCGCTGACGCGTGTGTGTTGACGTCCAACATTCCATCTCCACATCCTAGAGCTGTCCACCACCACCGACAACAAGGGCATCCTTAGACGACCGGCACTCCCAGACGAACCGACTCCCCCCGATTCTACCATCCTGATTCCGTGACGCACTGATCGATCGAAATCGCCGCCGCCAACTTGCGCGCCCGCCGCCTCATCAGCGATACAATTTCGCTGCCTGTCGCCAGTCAGGCATCGCATCCCACACCTCGACACTCCCCAGCAACAGGCGGCCCGACCAAAACACTTCATAAAAGCGCACGCCCCGCGACTGCCATTGGCGACTCCCACAAGCTGGCGCATTCGCACGACTTTGGCTGATCGCGCGCGTCTTTGGTGATGGAGTTGGAGTACTCGCCGCGCCATTCTCCCGGCGGGAACATGCACATGCTGTCGCCCACCCATCCACACACTTCCGACGGCTTCAATACCATCCGTCAGATCCGGCGCTCGCTCTCGCGCTCACCCTCAAAGCCTTCGCGATTCACTCTGTACACCACCAAAGGTGTGGCAACTTCACCTGCGGCGCCCATGTCGCCTGCACCTCGATCGCCATCGCAACTCAGCCGCACCTTCAGCGCTGACTCTACACAATACACCAAGACCGCACCACCAAGAACTGGAGTGGTTCGCACGAGATCGCGCAGGACGTCGCCTAACAGCCCACTCCGGCGCGCTCTCAGCGACAACACCAACCAGGCCAACGCGATTCCCAGACACGCCATGCGCCGACCATCCACCGAGAACGACCAGGAGAACATGGACTGCGACGAGGACTGCGTGAAGGCTGCGCCAGAATCGCACTTCGACGACCCCATCAAGCTGGATTTCGCAAAGCCAGGTCCTGATAAGCTCTTGCAGCCTGTCATGCGAGAGCATGGATCGCCCATGAAATCGAGTCCCTTGAAGAGGAGCGACGGTGTCATGAATCTTGAGGCCGCCAGCTTTGGCAGCCCGCGCAGCACCAAGCGCAGAAGTATTCATGGATCTTCGCTGGGCACCGACTTCAACATCTTCGACCAAGCTTTCGACGGAGCTCAGAGTGATACAGCCGAATCTTGCGACGAGAAAGAGAAGGAGAAAGACAGCGGACTCAGCTTTTCCTGGAACGCGCCGCCTGCGAGCTCACCCCAGAGACGACCATTCAGTCTGCGCAAGTCGACTTTACAGCAGCGTGCTGGCACTGCTCGCAAGAATCTCTTTGGCGACTCTGTTCGAGAAGGCCCAATGAGCCCTTCACTCTCGCGCGCCCGCTCGAGGATTTCTCTAGATGGCGCACTACCACTTCGCAGTCCTGATATGGACTCTTCAGTCCGGAGAGGGAACGTGAGCGACCCGCCAGTGCTGTTTCCACCACCAGCGCAGAAACTCTACCAGTCAGCGCCAAAGCCGCACCCACTGTCTCACGCCTTGACGCCATCTTCTTCCACTTCCAGCGTGACAGCTGAAGACAACAAAGACGGTGAGGATGAGTGCGTGCCTGACATAGAGTTCAAGAGCATCCCCAAGGACACTCTTCCAAAGCCACCGCCAGGCTTCTCGAAATCACTCCCCATCGGTGCCATACGCCCTGCTCAGGACAACGGACAGGGATCGCATGCCACTCCTGCCGCTTTCAAGATGGCCAAACCCCTTCCGCAAGCCTTCATGTCCACGGGTTTGATCTCGAAACGCCACCGCAACATCGATGGTCCACCCGCAAACCTCTTCTCAAGCACGCACATGCCGGATACCCCCTCGAAGAAGGCGCCACATATCCAGTTCGGTGCGAGTCCAGCTCCATCGGCTCTGGGCAAGTTCGTGAAACCAGTTCACGAGTTCGGCAGTCCGAGTACCCCCTTTAACGGCCGGGTGTCGAAGGTGTCCCCTGAGACTTTTGGCAAGGGCGTCAACATCTTTGGGTCCAAGGTCAATCAGCCTCAGCTCACTCGTAGGAGTAGCTTCCTCAGTGCTGATGGAGACGAGCCAAACAACTCTCCAAGCCATCATCTGACCGGCCACGCGACTACTGATGACCTGCCACCAACCCCAACCAAGTCGACCACGTCCATGACGCGGCCACAGTCCAAGGGAAAGAGCAACAGCCTCCGCAGCAGCCTCTTTGGAAGAAGAACATCACTGGGACCCGACACGTTTGCCTCGCCGGCCGATCGTGAACGTTCGCCAACCCCAGGTGACGAATGTAAGTACACCGGTGCGACTACACCCTGTTTTCGGGAGGAGAAGAGGGACGCAGACTGCGCGATTGATGACTCGCCTATGCCATTCATTACATTGACGGGCTGCGCTACTCCTTCGCCTTCCTTGTTTCGGAGCCAGTCGATGCGCGAACCGCAACGACCAGCTTCTCCTTCACCGCTTGCTAAGAGATCAGTTCGATCTCACCCCTTGTTGGATGCGTGCGATGATTCGCGTGCCTGGTCTGACTCTATTCCAGCTCCCACCCCCTTGGGTACAGGTGACGAGACCGAGAAGCAGTCTCCTCATACTCCTCACGACTCTTTCGTGCCGCCGGATCCAAGCAATTTGTCCATTTCCGTGGAGAACAAGTCGTCACTGTTCAACAGCAACAGCTTCCCTCCGGCGACACCAACTGGACCAAGAGCGGACCACTTCGGACTCAGCGTAACTCAAGGACATGGATCATCTGGATACTTTGCAAACGATGTCGACCCTGCTATGACCACTCGGTTCGGACAAGTCACCTCTCTTGGCATGGGCGAGTTCTCGCAGGTGTACAAGGTCGAGAAGCCAATCCAGACTGGACCGTCCGCCACGGAAGTCAAGATGGGCGGAAACCATATCTGGGCTGTGAAGAAGTCTAGGAAGCCTTATACTGGCGTCAAGGATCGCCAGCGTAAGATGCAAGAAGTGCAGATCCTGAAGGCACTTCGAGGCAATGAGCATATCGTCGAACTCGTAGATGAATGGGAGTCTAAGAACCACCTATACATCCAGACCGAGTACTGCGAGAACGGCAACCTCAAAGACTTCCTCCTTTCGACGGGCTTCAAGGGTCGACTGGATGACTTCCGCATCTGGAAGATCCTTCTCGAGTTGTCGCAGGGCGTCAAGTCAATCCACGACGCCAATTTCATACATCTCGATCTGAAGCCTGCCAACATCTTCATCGACTGGGAAGGTTTGCTCAAGATCGGTGACTTCGGCATGGCAAGCACGTGGCCAGCACCGGCCGGGATTGAGGGGGAAGGCGACCGCGAGTACATCGGCCCGGAAGTCCTTTCTGGTCGGTTCGACAAGCCAGCCGACATCTTCTCGCTCGGTATGATCATGCTGGAGATTGCCGGTAACATCGTGCTTCCCGACAATGGAACGTCATGGCAGCGTCTCCGAGCCGGCGACCTGAGCGACTTGCCGAGCCTCACGTGGAGTTCGGACAGCAGTCTTGTTCGTGACGAATCTGGGGATCCTGTCGAGCTGCTCCATGGTCAGTCAAACGAGTCGCTTTGCGTGTCAAACCAAGGCGACGATCTGGATGATCTCAGCTTTTTGCGTCCCACCGCACCCAAGATGGAGCGCAACCATGAGTTGGTCAAGCCACCGAACTTCATGGTCGACCAGACCGATCCAGAGGCCTTGGACCGTGTGGTGCAGTGGATGATCTCGCCAGACCCGGACAGCCGCCCTGTCATCGATCAGCTGCTCGCTGCAGGTAGCGTTCAGTGGGTTGAGCAGCGTCGACGTGCCGGCGCCACTGTGTATGAAGGCAACTGGGGACCAGCGGACGATGTTCTCAATCATGGCCTCAAGGAGGACGATGTCGAGATGACTGATATATGAGAGCGGTCACTGTTTATCGTCGCACAGAAGGAAGGGGTGGTGTTTCGCACCGCACACGCACACGAAAACGAAAACGCCTTGCTTTGGATGTGGCACACGCATGCACACAAGACATGGAAGCATTGTTTTCCTTTGTTCGGTCAAAGGCAAACAGCATTTTAACGACGTAATGAATTGAAAGTAAGCAGAAAGCGAGCATGGCGTTTGGGAATCACTGGGAATCACGGGACAGAGCATTCGGCCACGGCAGCAGAGCATGGAGTTTGGGAGATTCGATGGATTTTTCTCGTTCTTGGGGACTTTTGGGCTTGTTGGACAGCACGGATGACCGAATGAATGAGTGTGGAAAGGATGAATGGATTGGCATGCAGGGGGAAAGCAGGGAGTGATAGTGTGCATGGTAGCGGAGAAGAAGCACGTAGGATGAATGGATACCCGATCTGAAGCTTGAACGGCCTTGCCTCCTTGACTCCTTGCGATGGTTAAATTGAGCATATGCGTGAGTGACCCTGCTGGAAGCACAATATATCATGCAAGGAAGGAAGGCAGGCTTCAATGTTGTGCAGCGCCGGGAGCTGCTTTGATTGCCTCCCGCAACAAATCTAATCAAGCGCTGCATTGAATTCCCTATCCACTTCCCCCGAAGCCTCCTCCAACGCTTCCAGCGTCTCCTCTCCACCCTCTCTAGCGATTTCCGCCAGGTCGGTAGCGTCCCCTTGAGCCAACACGATCTGCTCGCTCTTGGGTCGTTCAAAGATATCTATGAGTTCCGAGGCCAACTGGTCCAATCTCGCGATGATGCGTCTTTTGTCGTGCAGAAGCCATTTGGGTCCCTGGGCCGGGGTTTTGATCGTTGGGTGGAGGTATCCTAGGGCTCGCTGCGCGACTTGATCGGTCAGGGATAGGAGGGGGGATTGCGTGGAGGGGGGATTGCGTGGAGGGGGGATTGCGTGGTTGGACGTGATGGGGGTGCTGCGGGGGCGAGGTTTTGGTTATTACGGAGTTCGGTGTGGATGGCGCCGAGAGTGTTGTGGACGGTTTGAGTGTCGTGGTCGTTGGCGAGGTCTCTGTCCCAGGGGGTTGTGCTGGGTGGTGTGTTGACGAGATCGACGGTGAATCTCCAGCGGGCGAGGCGGAGGTAGATGAGGTTCAGTTTCAGGAGAGCTTGTTGGTATGAGGTGTTTTGTTGGGCTCCTATGTCGATGCGTTGAAAGAGGCTCATGCAGGTGTTGAAGGTCTTGGGGAGGTCTTCGGCGGCGATTATGGTGCTTTTGGACATGCTGGAATTTGTTTTCTTTGAGTGGTGCGAATGATGAGATTCTGGAGAAGGAGAAAAAGGGCGATTGAACAGCGATAGAGAGATATAGAACTTAAACTTTGGAAAGGCTGTGGTGCAGCCACTCTCATGACCAGGCAGCTGAGGTCTTGAGCTGTCATCATGGCTTGCATTGTTTGGTGATGTGTGCGACTCCAGCGCCGAATCAAGCGACCTTGACTTACACCATCTTGGTTAAACTCGTTGGTTGCAAGCGAAGTGGCCGTCTTCAGCCTGACTACTGGCCGGCGGTGTCCTTAGACATTGATACGGGCATTGACTTCGTTTTGAGAGCCCCTGAGGTCTTAAGAGAGACCTTTGTGATGGACGAAGCTGGACGATAGTTGCTAAAACGCTCATTGGCTTCTTTTTGTTGCTGTGAGCGTCACATCTGGGCTGTTGTGCGGCCTGTCGTGTCATGCTGGTTTCCGATGGGCACGGCATGGTTTCTGAAGAGTGAGATTATTATTTATCTCCAGGATGTCGGGTCTGGGGGAGTTGCATGCGGTCGTACTGCAGGATGAGTAAGGTGATGGTCAGTTCATCGTGGATCTCCTCAGCGAATGTGATGTCTCGGGTTTCGTGTGCATCGGAGGTTGGACTTCTTCCCATCCCACGCTTTTCCGTGGAGGAAGAGAATTTTGGAATCTCGGTGTTGGTCTTGGCTGTTGATGCCGTAGTCTACGGTGATCGAATGTAATGCGGCTGAGTGAGATCTGAGGTGGAGGATTGAGAATACGTGAGTGCTTTCGGGAGCCGAGAAAGAGGTTCTCGTTCCTGATCCATCACTTCACGTGGGGATGAGGGATCGTTTCGTTTGATCGGAGTTGATAGATCGCAAAACCCGGTATGGTTGTCTTCGGTGTTGTTCGGCTTCTGACAGGAAGTTGGCCGAATCCTTCTGACTGATTTTGAGTTTCATCCCGCAGCGTGTCAACAACGTGGGAGCATGAACGCCAAGAGAGCTCTCGCAAACCTGTTTATTCTCCTTTGCTTGATACTGTTTAGGCAGACGCTATTCAATTCGGTGTAGGGATCGCAGCGGCTACTGGTTAGTTGGAATGTAGATTCGGCTCCTCCTGCTGCTGCTCACGAGACCTCTGAGGCTAGTGCAGCGATGTTGTGGCGCGGGTCGAATGAGAGTGTGGCACGTCACATCGGCTGCCTGTAAGAAAGGAAAAGGAACGGAGGGGGCGTAGGCATGGTGTTTGCATGGCCAGCTCATGCTCTGTGCGCCTGTTCACCGCTCATGTAGGCGACTGGCTCCCTTGCTTGTTGAGAGCGTGAGGAGAGCAGAGCGTGCCGGCTGAGCGAGAACGAGGGCCGGAGCAGAGGGAATTCTGAACGGGTACGAAGGTACCTCCGGCAAGAAAGTCGGATGCACGTTGGTGTTGGGAGCTGCGGTAGATGCTGTGGCTTGTCTTCACATGCAGTGCAGCAGAAATGCCCGAAAGACGGGCGGAATGGGTGTGTCAGTCTTGCAGATGCCGACGGATGAAACGTAAGCACAACAACAAGTTGGCCTGTAGCAAGAGGAGCCCGTTGCTTTTTCGCAGCTCGACGTCGTTCCTGGTGCGCCTCGTCTGCTCCAAGCCACTGACGGCACGGTGATGTGAGAGACTCGTGCCTCGCTATCCTCGTTCTGGCTGGTCTGTGTCCGGAGCGCTGGGCCGACGTGCAAACAAGCAGCACGACGACAACAGCCTTGCTAGTCTTCTGCTCCTTCGGCACGCGCTGCTGCTGCTGCTACGAATCGCTCTTTGTTCCTGCTCGACGCCCACCCTCGCTCGCTCTTCTCCTTCTTCCTGATCTTGCCGACACGCCCTTTTCGCCGCCCTGCGACCACTCTGCGAACACCCTTTCCCGTACCTGAGCGATTGCAAACGCCATCTCCGCGCACCCACGGATCGACTCGAAGTTTGATCGAACGCAACCACACTTGCTGCTGCTGACCGGCAACGGCACTCCGACCCTGCGCCCTCTGCTCCACCGAGGCCTTGTCCGCACCTCACTGCTACCCTGTACATTGACACGAGCTTTTCACTGACTCTGCCTCGCCTACACACTGCCGTCGACGTCCCGCCTGCCATGGAGTCGTGACGCAAACCCCCATCATCCGCTACTCCACCATGGGAGCAACATCCTGGACCACTAGAGCCGGATTAGAACCACACACGCGCAATGGCGAACAAAGATAACTTTCGCTCCGTTACTGGCCAGGCCGAGACGGCCGAACCTGCTGCCAGTAGCGGATCGTCGAGTCCTAACACCACCCGCAAGGGCCCTCCAAAGACCGAATCGTCGACTTCCTCGCAATCTACCACCCCGACACCTACTCCAACGTTGAGGAAGTCCTCATCCAGCAATCTCGCCCCTCAGACTGCGTCGCCTCTCGCCGCCAGTCCGCATACCTCGCGCAACACTTCGCCCATCCGAAAGGACAAGCCTCCAGCATTGTCTGGCAATCTGTCCACCCAACCCTCCGCGGCTGCCATTCAACGAGCCTTGTCTGCGTCCAACGTACCGCAGTTACAACAACAACAACAGCAAGGAGGCGTGGTCTCAGAAGCAGTGTCGAAGCTGCCCCGAGTTCCTAAGAGCGCGACGGCGTCAGGTGAAAACACTCCACAATGGCCAGTCTCGCCTAGACTCAAGTCCCCACCACCGTCCGGCCCAAACTCTAGGAGAGGTTCTGCTGCGACGACGGCATCGAGACGACAAGAGCAACCCACAACCCCCAGCATCGAAGTTCTCAGTGCCACGCCCCAAGGCAATACGAACACGTCACCAGTCGCAACCCGACAATCGAGTCGTGACAACCAACGCCCCGACCCGCAACTTCAACCACCTCCACCTCCCAAGGCATCAGGTCGTGGTGCCAGTGGAAAGTCCATGCTTGAGACGGTGCAGGAGAATAGCGCTGATGCGCAAGAGCCCAGTCCTGCTGCAGTACAGGCTGCCGCCGATTTGAAGCCGTTGACGAAGATCTCTGACGATGAGTCGCGGTCGCCAAAGAGACAACAAGAGGCTAAGCAGGAAGGAGAGAAGAAGACGACAGAGAGTGGGAGTGAAAGTGCTGGCAACAAGTCCGACTCCAACAAGCAGCAACGAGGTCGCAGGCCGTCAGCATCACAACCAGCCAGCAACAGCCAACAGAATCAAGCACGACCAAGAAATACCGCCCCAAAGAGCAGCTACTCGCTCACCACGACCAAATCCCGCGCAGGCGATTCGAAGCAAGGCATGACTGTGGAAACGGAGACTGTTCAGTCCATTCCACAGTCTGGCCTGGCTCCTGCTGGTGAAGGCGCGAATCGACTCAGGACTGACAACAGTGGTAGTATCAAATTGAAGCCCAGCAATGAGACCATTCGACCGAAGAAGGAGCGCAAAAAGGCTGATCGCCAGAAGAGGAGCGTCAATCAAGGAACAGGTACGTATTACACCGCTCATTCACCCTTTCACTTGCGCAGGCTTTATCAAGATCGTCGATATGTCAGTGCGTATGAGTCGCTGTATTATAACGCTTTGCGACAACGCAAAGAAGAGATGGTTCACGTTTCTCCAGGCAAGGTCAAGATGTCGGCTTCTCGCTTGAGGCGGGCACAAACCATGATCCTGCGAGAGGAGGATGAAGAGAAGGAGGCGGCATCGCAACGGCCCACTTTCCCTCATCATTTGAAGCATGCAATTTCGACGGGCATTCTCGGTACCATTTCTGACAGATTTGTGCGCAAAGCCACATCAAAAGCCGACCTCTTTGAGGCCCGCGTGGCGAATGCGGTAGATGAGGCGAACACGTCCGATTCGGACGAGACGTTCGTATACGAATCGAACCCACCTGAACCGCAACGACGCGGTCGACACCACTCGCGAACGCCGTCTGTGACATCCTCTCACAGCATGGCCGAGCAGCAACGAGGAGCCATTCGAGGATTTGGCGACGCATTCGACGAGCGACGAGTCGGCGGCAAGCGAAGCATGAAGTTTTCGAGTAACCCGTACAACGACATTGACAGCCCCGAGAGCAACAATGGCACGGTTCGAACGCATACGCCGCGACACATTGGAAGATTTGGTAGGGGTGGTCACCATTCTGCATCTTACGATCAGGACTCACCCTTTACGCAAGCATCCAAACTGCGGCAGAACCATCTCCAACGGTCGAGGCCGAACTCGCCCAAGAGCCCTCAAAGTATGCAATTCCGGTCGCCTGGATTCTTCACTGGCAATAGGAAACAGGAACCGTACGACTTTGATACTGAACAGAATGCAGATGACGAGCGGACACCCTTGGTGGGAACGGTACGTGGTCCTCGAGGCATGCGCAACTCGCGACGACTGCACAACAGTATGCACTCCTTCGAAGACGAAGACGAAGATCAGTCGCGCTGGCGATGCTGGACCGGCCGTTATAGTGCTTGCTGCCTCACCACGTTCGTCATCATTCTGGTTATCGTCTCGGCTATCGGTTTCGTCTTTTCGTCGAATCGACAACTGTACGATGTTGAGATACACGAGATCAAGAATGTTCTTGCCAGTGAGCAGGAGTTGTTCTTGGATCTCAAGGTCGGCGCGATCAACCCAAACACACTCAGCATTAGTGTTGCCGATATGGACGTCAACATCTTTGCCAAGAGTAAGCACGTTGGCAATCACAAGCCAAAAGATGGTGACAAATCTGCTGTGCGGAAGAGAGGAGGACGCTCGGGTGGCTCTGACGATCATAACCCAAATCCAATCCGGGATCCTGATGGCCATTGGCATACACCTGGCTCTGACGACAAGGACTCAGATCTGGAGAAGGACGCTCAGACTATGCTCCTTGGCCGTATCTTCCACTTTGATCAAGCACTGTCCTTCGAAGCGTCTCCGATTAAGCAGCACAAGCACTACTCGATGGGCCAAGTGCGATTGATGAAGCCAGGCAACAAGACTGAGATCCGAGGCAGCGAGCGGTGGGAGAAGGTCATCAACTACCCGTTCGAGCTCATCGTCAGAGGCGTGCTGCGATACCAACTTCCCATCTCTGCGCGGGTACAGAGTGCAGCAGTCGGCGCATCGGTGATGGTTCACCCAGAAGAAGGCATCGACGACCGCGGCAATATGCGACTGGAGCCGATCGACCATTCGGAGCACTGGCAATGGATCGACTGGCCTGACGTCTACGACGACGACCGCGTCGAAGGCGACAAAGTGGAGGAAATTGAATAACACAGGACTGGGCTACCCATCGGTTTCTATTGTCCAATTTGCATCACCAACAAAGTTTTTATTGAGCGTTCAAGCGAAGCAACCACCACCAACCATGACACCAACACACTGGGATGATTGAGGAGTTTCATTAGCCGGGCCAGGAAGGCAAAGGAGATGGATGGCTGGACTGGTATGGGAGGGAAAGAGCATAAGAGGTACTTGCATCATGGCTCGACGCCGGCTTTTACTAGTAGTATGGCTTTTTGCTGCTTCTTGTTGCGCTTCTTCGAATCCATGTATTGGATAGAAACGGAAAGTTTGATGTGAATGACTTTGATATGCATCTTCCCAATACCCTTCGAAGCGTTTCAAGAGTGTCATATGTTCGTGGACAGTCTACATACTGCCAAGAGTACAGAGTCACCTGCATTGCTATGAATGGGCATTGTTATCTTTCATTCACCTGTGTCGTTGCGGTCTTGTCTCGTGACTGGCACCCCCGGCTTGGCAGGCGGATTCCCCGCCTCCAGCTCCGACGTCTCGACCTCCACACTTCGACCTCTACCTATAAAGTCTCAACTTGCATGTGATCGCAACAACACCACCCACGCGCGCATCACCACCCGAACAGCGCGCAGCATCCAGCGAGTCACTCGGACACCGCCCGTCAATATTACTACCTTCACCGACACGCGCGACACATTGCGACAACCATCTGCGACCTCACTTCCCGCTGTCACATGCGCATCGCGAATTCCGACACGCCGTACCATGCTTGACCACCACCACCCGTACACGACGTCGCAATGAATCCGGCGGATCTTAATCTCACCATCTCTCCTGCCTTGACCAAGGCCATCCCCAACCATGTCGGCGGCAAGACCGTGGCCTCGGCCGCGCTGGGCGGCAGTTCCAAGGTCGAGCGCGTGAATCTCGAACCTATTTACACGCAGCTGAAGACTGCTTTGGGGGATAACTGGGTTGAGTATAAAGCTGCGCTGAGCGAGTTCGTGAAAGGTGAGCAACTGCGCATATGACATGCTGGCATGTGCTGAGTGCTTTGTCTAGGTCGGCTTAACCAGTCCGAACTGTCATGGGTTCTCCAGCCTATCCTCTCCCCGGCGCCTTCGGTCGCGACGACGACGGACTCGAGCAAGTCGCTTTCGACTCTGCACATTCATAATACGCTCCTTGCTGCGCTCTATGCGAACAGCATCCGCGATCCCCCTCCTACCGATGTTGCGCCATGGGTGGTCGCAACGGACAAGCCGACTTCGACGTCGAAGAGCGCAGGGGCTGGATCTGTTACCAATGACAAATTTGAGGAGAGACAGAAGCATGAGGTCATGGGCATTGCGCCCAGGGATCGCAAGAGGATCAAGGCATTGAAAGAGGTTGGGAAACCGGTCAATGATCCCTTCCATGAGATGCAACTATATGCGAACGAGCTGGCCGTAAAGTCTTCCTCGCAGACACAACAGGCTGCCGAGCCACAGAGCGCTACTGCCGCTGGAGCCGGGGCTGCGACTACGTCTCTGGCCAGGTCGAATTACGATATCGAGATTAGGAGACGATATGCTCAGACGCTGGCGTCCGAGGCTCTGGAGTTCCCTAGTACGGCGGACTTGGCTAATCGCATAGAGCCGATCTGTTACGAGGAAGGTCTCACTGGTGGGGTGCAGCAGGGCGCTTTACCGTCCGTTGCAGAGCTGGTCGAGCAGGCAGCTGAGGTCTTCTTTAAAGAAATGTTGGGCAGCTTCCTGGGCCATGCTCGCTCGAACGGTGTTGGGGGAGAGGGCATCCAAACGAACAAGTTTCGGAGACAGCTGCGCAAAGAGGAAGATGATCTCGAGAGAGGGATTTTGCAGCGGAATGCTGGTGGTATGCTTCCAGTGGAGATGGAGATGCAGGCGAAGAGGGAGCCGCTCGATATGCAGGACCTCCGACTCTCGCTCAAACTCTCTGATCCTTACCTCGATATCGATCACTTCCTGGACGAGACTATAATGCTCAGTCAATACCCCGAGATGGATGCGAAGCCCCAACTCAACGGACACACCTACGGCGACGGCCGGCCCCTGGCGAACGGAGTTAAGCGCTCCTCGACCGCACCACCGGATCCCGACGCCATGGATATCGATGGCGGTGCTTTCGATTACGGTTTGTTTAAAGGGGTTGTCCACAAGGACCACGACAATGTCATGGGCGCTCTGGATGATTGTTTGCTGGCTGCTGGATAGAATTCAGAGCGTGCTGCATGTGGACAGATCCAGGGGAACTTGAACTTTTTGGATAGAGTGGCTCCTTTCCCCAACTATGGGCCTAGGTTGGATACGTTGGGCTTGCCGGGGCCGTTGAGTGGGTTGGTTGATGTGCGGAGTAAGAAGACGGCCGCGAAGACCACCGCAAAGACGAAGCCAACGAGCTTTGCTCCTGCGGACGAGGACGAGGAGAATGTCCTGCAGGACGGTATCCTGGATGAGCCGTTCGTCAACAATACCGGCCGGAGAAAGAGCGCGCCGAAGGGGAAGAAATCCGCGAAGCCGAACGCTGCGTCTGCACCTCCTGCTGAAGATAGCGGAGACGAGATCGTGGTTCAGCGACGCACCAACAAGAAGCGGAAGCGATCTGTTGGCTCTAACTTCGCCAATGACGATGAAGCTCCCCCGCCCAAGGCAAAGGCTCCTAGGCGGAAAGTGCGTGTTGAGGAGACGGATGATGAAGATGACTTTGTGCCGGAGACGACGAAGGCTGCGCCGAAGAGGAAGAATCCGCCGAAGAAGAATGCGAAGGAGAGCGGGACTGCAGCTTCGAAGGAAAAGGCTACTTCTCAAGTCCGACGACCCTCAACTTCGAAGGCGAAGGCGAAGAACGAGGGAGAGTCGCTGCCTCCTGTGGCTTTGGGCAATCCCTACGAACGAGGACAATTGTCTATACAGAGCGACTTGCCGCCTCATGCCCGTATGCAGCTTGGTACTCGTCCAGGTCTGCCACCAGCGGGAATGGTGTCTGTTCCGCAAAAGCAGCCGAGAAAGGCACCGCGAACAGAGCAGGGCAGCGGATCTTCACAGCCCGCAAGACATGCGCCGCCTGTGGCGCACAAGCAGCCACGACAGCAGGGAGGACCAGAACAGAGCAACGGCCCTTCGAAGCCTGCCCAGCATCAATCGATTACTGCGCAGATGCAGCCTCGACAGGAATCTCGATCAGATCAGCATAACCAGCCCAACCGGTTCTCGCAACAACCCGTCCGAGATCTACTTCTTACTCACACCCAACAACTCATGGGATCAAACAAGCCCTCGCCGATGGAAGCCCGAGCGAAAGTCTCGCAGAACTTCGCGAGTGCGTATCGTGCACTTCCTCCCGGGGTATCGTCGCCTTCCATGGAAGACTTCAACCGCACTGCTGCTTTCCAGGAGATTCACAGGGGCAGTGAAGCTAGAGGTGAAGAGCAGGTGGGCATTGGTCTGCCATTGGATTTTGGGGGTGGTGATGCCCAGAACGCTCAATCGATTATAGCCCCTGGTGCTAAGCAAGATGGGCTTCGTCATGCCAGTGGTCAACAAGCCGCATCCAACACATCGCAGCCCACGGAGAACACTGAAGTGCCTTCGAGTGCTCTATCGAACGGCACCGGAAGTCTGGCTCCGCCACCGCAAGTACATGGCGCAAGGCAAGATAGCCTCCATCAGTATCTCGAAGTCCTGGATGGCAGGATGGAAGAGAACAAGAGAAGACTGGCCAACGCAACGACACTCAACCGATCTCCAAGTATTGCCGCCGCTCCTGCATCCTCGCCTGCCATGCAAATGAACAACGGAGTGAAGCCGACAGCGCCCTCGCCTGGAGCCGTACAGAATCCTGAACAGCAGAGACAATACCTTGAAGCCTTGGCCTACGCCCAGGCTCAGACGAGGCAGAGGTTTCAGCACGGGTCCTTTGCGGATCAGAGTTCTACAGCACCGCCGGCGAAGCCCATAATCCACCACAATCAGGCTATGGAAGAGCGCATCCGGAATCAGCAGGCGTTGGCTGCCATGGCAAGGGACACTTCCTTCGACGGCCGGCCTCAAAGCTCTCACAAGCGCCAGCTTAGTCACAGCAGTCTTGAGAATGGACTTCCAGTTGCGAAGCGGCAGATGACCCAGTCTCCGGTGGGCCAGGCGCCGGCTCCGGGTGCTGGTCAGTCTTTTGGTCAACAGATGGCTCAGCCGGGCGGATACATTGTAAACCAACAGCCAAATCAGCGTCCTACGTACAATGCGCCTGTTGCGCCCATGGTTCCAAATATGGGCGGGGCGAACACACTGGATGGCACGAGCGATGGTCCCATGCAAGGTCACCACCACTCCATGCCTGGAGGCACTGGCGCGCCATCCTCAGTACATTGGTCGCATTGGAGTAATGTCGCAGGAAGGCCCGCCCAGCCCTTAGAGGTACAACAGTCGCGTTCTCAATATCCATTTCATATGGCTAACCCAGCTTCTCAACAGCCGCCACGGCCCGCCGCAGCGATGGGCAACAATACTGCCAGCATGCAGCCACGTGCTCCAAGTATGGCTCGCACGACGTCGAGCTCGAGCTCGCAGCACATGCCTCCAAGTATCCCACCGGGCGCGTCGAATGACCGCGTGTCAATGCCGCCGCCTGGTAGCCCTATGCTGCCGCCCGAACATCTGAGAGCCCAACAGATCGCGGCTCAACAAGCGAGGAGGGACAGCGTCTTCAGCACTATCAGCACAGCCCATTCCAGCAGTTCTCCTCGGCTACAGGGCCAGTATCCGGTTCAGCAACCAGTGCAGCGGCAGGCTGCCTCCTCTCCTCAGCCCCAAGGCCAGTACCCGGTTCAGCAACCACCGCAGCGGAATACAACGTCCTCTCCGATGATGCATCCTGGCCAAACCCAGACAATGCGGAACGGCGTGCCTGGATATGATATGCCAGCCACAGCCGCGGCGCCTATGAGGCCTACTCAAGCTATGCCGCCGCCTCTGCAGCGCTCTAGCTTCAGTGATCTTGGACCGAATGGTACTGACTTCCAAATGAATCGACAGAACATGCAACACCCGTCAGCGTCCCCGTATGTGCAGAACTCCACGATCCCTATCCCACACGGCCTGCCGTTTCAAACACCTCACACGCAAGCACGACTATCGACGCCCCAAAACCCGGCCCCGCCGCACCCTCTTTCGAACGCTCAGCAAAACGTCCCACGCTCAATGGCGACACAGACGGAACCACAGAGCGATAACAACAGCAGCCCCTGGAAACAACGCCACGGTCTGGGCTGTAGCTGCGAAGCATGTAATGTCGCAAAGGGTGCGACGAGACCTCTCTAGGGGACTTGGCTCTTGGGCAGAGAATAGAGGGATATGCGTGTGTGTGTGGACTTGGAACTTGGGTACTTTGATGCTGTGGGATTGTGCTGCTGGATTAATACAGAGGAGGGATGAGGGAACTTTGGTGAAGGAAGAATAGATTTCTAGATATGTGTGCGCTTCGCTTGCCACACCATATGAATGAAAGGCAGGACCTTCAAGACTTGTGCACCTTACTCTTGTATCCTACAGCTATTCAGCAAAGGACTCTTTGGACGACGCTGGTTATAGTCATGAATATAATCCGCTTCCTTCAACCCAAGCGTCTACGACACATAGCTGGTAAGCGAAGGTCCTCAAATTCTCTTTTCGACGCTAATTGATCATTGTGGCTCTGCGATATGAGTGCAGAGCCGCCGCACCGCCGATGCTGGAGGAACGAACGGATTCTCCACGTGAGCCAATCAGAGGAGGAGAATCTTTGCCTGCACAACATGAACCAGTTCGTGGAAAGCTTTTTCGTCGAATTTTAATATACATAGCAGCTATATTTCACGATTCTCTTCTTCTTGCCCAGCTCGACTTGCCTTCACGCCCTCTTCTCCTTCCTCCCAATGCTAACATCCAGATTTCCGACGACCCAAGCAACAACAAAGACCGCAAAGATCCCGGCGCTGATCGTCAGCGGTTTCCGGAATTTCGCCATGGCGGGATAGTCGTAGGTCACGATGAGTTCGCGGTCGCGGAGCTCGTCAACGATGTTGACGGCGGTGAGGGTCAGAGTTGTGCGGCCGAGGGTGTCCATGTAGGTCTTGTAGAGCCCGGTTGTGTTGGAGACGATTGGGAGGGAGGTTTGGAAGTTGACGTTGCTGTGACGATGTAAGTTGGTGATGGGAAGGCAGGGAGATGGGGGACTTACGTTGCGCCTTCGGGGAGGATAACGCGGGTGACGATGCGCTCGTATTCGATTCCCTCTGCTTGTTTGGGACCTTCGAAGAATGGAATCTTGAGAATGAAGGACTCGCCGGACGTCTTGCGAAGGAAGTTCTGCAAGTCGCCGTTCCAGCCGGTCTTGAACTTGTAGTTCCAGCCGCCGAAGACTGGGTAGCGGGGCTTCAGCTCCAGATTGGCTTCCTTCTTGTTGGTGCGGAAGCGGCTGGTCGAAACGTTGCCGATGTCGTCCACAAAGTAGGCGTCCACACTTCCGACGACCAGTGGGAAGCGCATTTCCTTCAGGGCGCTGGTCGGCGGGTTGTAGTAGTTTGATTGCTGGTATTGCACGCGGTTGAAGTGGTTCTTGAGCGTCGCGGCGCGGTTCGTGAGCCATTGGCGTTCTTCGGTTGCGATGTTGCCGCCCCAGTGGGAGACCTCAATATCTCTTTCCAGCAGCGTGCTGTGGGTGAGGGGCTTGGTGAATTCGTATCGCACGCTGACTTCTTGCGTTGCGCCGGCTTCGACATCGGCGTAGGGGCCGTAGGTGTAGGATGTCCCTTGCTTTTGCGGATCTTGCTTGCCTTCGGCGTTGATCGAGGCTGGCAGGGTTACGGCGTCGGGGACGTCGGTTGTGGGGAGTTTGAGCTTCGTCTTCTGCTTGACGGTTGTGTAGGCTGAAGGAGCGTAGGCGGAGAATTTGTGGAAAACGTATTGCTTGTCCATCTGTTGGATCTCCTTCGGCAAGGGCTCAAGGGCGGAGAGGACGAAGTAGGTGATGGAGAGGGTCTGCTGTTCTGAGGGCGCGAGGGCCTTCGGCAGGGTGATTTTGTAGTATTCCGTTGTGCTGAAACGATCAGTATGGATGCATTTCGTCCATGAAGACATTGTTCTGCCTACCTGAATGGATCAATGCCAACAACATCGACCTTGAAACCCTTCTTCTCCGGCTCCTTCTTGTCCACCACCTCCAACCCACCAATTCTCCCTAACGACCCCTGCTCAAATGGAATAAAGTATTCATTTTGCGCCGCCTTGTCGATGTTCTCGATCACAACATTGACCGTCTCCCGGGGATAGCTCTTCTCCAGGTTGATGTTTCGCACCAGGTTGACATTGCGGAAGTGCTTCGGGGGTGCGAAGGCGGACGGGAGGATGTTTCGCGACTCGTGGGTGAGGTTCGAGTCGGCAGCGGCGATGCTGATGAGGCCCAGCCAGGCCCATTGTAGTAACCTCATCTTGATTGCATTGAGTGAATGTGATGTTGGCGACTCCAATGCTGAGAGCTTGGACAGGTGTCGTCGCCCTGGCTGAGAGAGGCAGGTAGGCCGGGGCTTGGCGCTGCACGGGCCATGCGGGCTCTTCATGTGACGGTCAGCTCCTTCTCAATGCCAATCTTGACAGCAAAGTGACTCATTTGAGAAGGAGGTAAGAACACGAGAAGCTGCAGTCCTTTTGAAGAATTCGTCTTCTCCATGAGATGCTCACAAGACCATTGATTGACTTCTACACTGTGCCGGAACGATAGACACCGAGCGGGCACGATAACGCCCCCCAAACGCAACTCCCCTGGTTCCTGGTACACGATTCCTCAAGATGCTCTCTCCATGGATGTGTAGAGCTTGTCGCTCATCCTTAAGCCGACCACAATCATTGAAGACTTCATCAGTCAAGAGACGAGCGCTCTCCACCAACTCCAAATACTTTCAAGTCTCCGAGGAAGTCCAACAAGCCCTTGCAGAAAAGAAACCCGTTGTGGCTCTCGAAACCACGATATATACCCATGGCTTCCCTTACCCAGAAAACCTGGCTCTTGCATCGAGACTGGAATCTCTGGTCCGACTGAATGGTGGTGTACCCGCAACAATAGGTATTCTTGAAGGCGTGGCTCGAGTTGGTCTTGGAGCTGATGAGCTTATGCGGCTTGTGTCGACTGCTGGGTCACCAAATACTTGGAAGCTATCACGGAGGGATCTGGGTTTCGTCTTGGGATTGAAGGATGCGGAGGGCAAGCCGTTGAATGGAGGCACGACTATCTCTGGCACCTCCGTGCTGGCTCACATGGCTGGAATCAAGATCTTTGCCACTGGCGGCTTGGGTGGTGTTCATCGTGGTGCAGAACTTACTATGGACGTCTCGGCCGATTTAACGGAGCTTGGGAGGACTCCCATAACAGTCATCAGTTCTGGGTGCAAATCGTTTTTGGATATCGCGAAGACGCTGGAGTATCTGGAGACACAAGGTGTAGCAGTCGCTACTTTCGCGGATGGACGAAGTGGCAGTGTGGACTTTCCAGCATTCTATGCCAGAGACAGTGGAGTGAAGAGCCCGATGGTGTTACAGAACGAAGCAGACGCAGCCCGAGTCGTCTATGCACAGCATTCCCTTGGTCTGCAGTCTGGGTTGCACTTCGCCAACCCAATTCCTGAGCAATACGCGGTGCCTTTTCTGGAGATGGAGAATGCAATTGCACAAGCCTTGGCCGCCGCTGATGCTGCTGGTGCTAAAGGTTCTGCTATCACACCTTTCATCCTGGACAAGATCAAGGAGGTGACTGGAAAGAGAAGCATTGAGGCAAACACAGCTTTGGTGGAGGCGAATGTCATCAGGGGTACCAAGGTAGCTGTAGAATTGAGGAAGCTGGAGGCCGAAGCAGAGTGAGTGTACCTAGTCATCAAGAGGTAGCAGATGTGCTGATATATACATTCTTAGCCCACAGCAACCATCTCACACCGTCATGACAGGCCCAGCTGCCGCAAGCTTCACGAGCGAAGGCGTCCCCAAGAGCTTTGCGGGTGAAACGCAACAGCTAGAATCAGACCCAAGAAGAGATGGTGCGCCAGTCCAAAGTCCACTGGCTGACACGAAAGCTGACGTGTTCGTCGCCGGTAGCCTAGCAGTCGACCTCGCCTGTGATTATAACCCAAGAGCCGGCTCAACCTCGCAATCGCCAGAACTACAAACCTCAAATCCAGCTCGCATAGCTCAGTCGTTAGGAGGAGTCGGCCACAATGTCGCTCGAGCCGCACATCTCATGGGCGCCAACGTCCGTCTCTGCAGCGCAGTGGGCGACGACCTCACAGGCAAAGCAGCCTTAGAAGCCCTCACATCAAGCGGCATGTCCACAGCAGGAATCCAAACCCTCCCCCAATCCAGCGGCAGCCGCACAGCACAATACATCGCCGTCAACGACACAAACAAAGACCTCGTCCTCGCCATGGCTGACATGAGCATCCTCGAAACACCCTCCACAACCTCCCCCATCCTCCCCGAAACCTTTCACGACTTCTGGCTCCCGCAACTCCAAACCTCCAAACCAACCCACCTCGCTGTCGACGGCAACTGGCCTCCCGAATACCTCGCCCGCTGGCTCCAAGCCGGAAAAGACATTAACGCCCACATAACCTTCGAACCCGTCAGCAACGCGAAATCCACCGGCCTCTTCAACCTTCCCAAACTCCATACCCTCTCCGTCTTCCCCTCCCCGTCGCTCCACCTCGCAACGCCAAACCAGCACGAACTCGCCGCGATGTACACCGCCGCGCGAGAGAACGCCTTCTTCGACCGTGCGGACTGGTGGGCTGTCATCGACGCCCTGGGAATCCCGCATTCCGGTGCCAGGGTACAGATGAGTCTCGCCACGAGCCCCAAACTCGTGGATCTGGGGATCCCGCAACAATCAGTCCAACTCCTGCCCTTCATCCCCACCATCGTGACAAAACTCGGCAAAGACGGCATTTTGCTCACGCAACTCCTCCCCGCTGGCGACAGCCGCTTAACAAGCGGCGACTATGCGCCGTACATCCTCTCCCGATGTGCGAATGATACGGAGGCTACGCTGGGTGTTGGGGGCGTTTATATGAGGTTGTTCCCGGCTGTTGAAGAGGTTGACGAGGGGGACGTGGTTAGTGTTAATGGGGTTGGGGATACGTTTGTCGGGACTTTGCTTGCGGGGTTGAGTAAAAGGAGAGAGGGGAGGGTGGAGGAATTTGTGGATTTGGCGCAGAGGGCGGCGGTTTTGAGTTTGAGGAGTGAGGAGAGTGTTAGTGGTGGGTTGGGGACTTTGAGGATGCTGCTATGAAGAAGAAGGTTGAAAGTGGTATTTGATTAGTTTAGAGACTCGTCCAGAGGTTTCCTGTATCCTTCGCGATCGATGTGACAAGCGTACGCCCTTCTTTTCCTTAATGGCTCACTCGCACCAAGTCCAAGCCGCCCGACCTCGCCATCCTCTTCCGCATCACCAACGTCTCCGGGTAGCCGATCCAAACACCTCACCCGCTCAGCATCACCCTTCGCCACTCGAAACTGAATCGTCCCCGCCAAACTCGCCCCAATCCTCATCATGGCGAAAGAATCCAACTGTGCTGTCCACCTCACGCCCCAAGCACTGTAAATCGCTAGAGCAATTAGAGCAGAGAGATACAGCCCCAACAAGACAGATGTGACGACGATGCCCGTCGTGGAAATCACCGGGACTAGCGTGTCTGCACCAGAATCGTACCTAATGCTCCAGGAATGCTGGGAGGGATCTGACAACAGCCAGACTTGGTTGGCGAGAAAAGCTGCAGCAGAGAAGGCGTTTGCAATGCGCTCGCCGCTGTAGTCGTGCTCGTGCTCGTTGTAATATAGCGAATGCACAAAAGTGGCCATCTGTTCATCAATGTCCATGAGCTGCGCTTCCTCCGATCGCTCGCTGTCGACCTTAATACAAGGGTCCAAGTCACTTTTCAAGATGTCGCCATGGCCATCGCGGTCGGCTAGAAGGCTCACGAACGGAACGATTTCGGAGCAGGCGTAGACTTGGGGGACGTTTGAGGTGGCGCGGTTGGGGGTTATGTACGCCTCGGGGCGAGATATGCGAGTTGCGAGGAAGGAGCCTTCGCCGAAGAGAGCGAGGGCGGTAGTCAGGAGTGGGCCGCGGTTGCGGTTATCGAGGAGGGAGTAGGTCGAGTTGCTGGTCATGTTTACGTTGCCAGTGTCAAAAGTGTCGCGGCGGCTCCTGCGGTGCTTGGAGTGGTTACTGTAGATCGTCAGATATTGTTGCTCATAGAGCTAGAGATTGATGAGAATTGAACATACCCAATGCCATTGTCGTAATTGCCTTGTCCTCCACAATCCACACCACAGAGACGTTCTGGGCCGTCTTTGAGTACCGGCCCTGGCTTCTGACCGTTCATGTAGTTCGGCAATTCAAAAAAGCCACCAGTGGTGTCTACAGTAATTTTGAAAAGGCCACCCCGCTGCTCTTCCGTCGTGAATAGGTGTCCATGCGGGCCGGACATGGAGATGTTGAGATAAAGCTCCTCTGAAAAGTCCTGTCGAGCGCGCGTCGCCTTCCAGGGAGATTGAGTTTGATCGGCCGGCATGCACGCGATCATGCTCCAATTACCCAAAAATACATCGGAGATGTACTCCGACGTCTCACGTGCGAAGTGGACATAGAAAGCGCCAGGCATCGCGTCACAGTCTGCTGGGAAGTCCGCCTCACCAATCCTCTGGCGAGTCGCGGTCGAGTTGATCCTAGGGAGGAATTGGCGCAGGAGGCCAGTGCTGTAGCCTGACGGCAGTTGGGCGAGAAAGGGTTTCGGTAACGCTGTCATATTGCCCAAGGTCACGCCCCCTCGAGTGCAGGGCTGATCTCGGTCCGCATCACGCAATTCATCTGGCGCGGCCGTACAATCAAGTGACTCCTCTGTCCATAGACGACTTTGTGGATCGACGAGAGAAGTGGCAGCAAATGCTGCGCGAGCCAGTACGGGGATCAAGTTGTCATCACCGTTAAGGTAGGGGGGGTGGTCAAAGTGATCCAGTATGTCTGCAAGTTGCAAAACTTGACCCGGTTCGATTGGAGTTTTGATTGTCTGCGAGCTCTGAAAGACGGATTGCAGGGGCGATACAACACCACCTACTCGAGTGATCAGTATTTACCGTGCCATGGTCACGGAATTACAACATACCAACGATGTTCAGTACGATCGCCAACACCAGGAAGGACGTCCCATATCGCTTGTATCGGCCAGTCAACAGTTTGAAGTAGACTTCAGGCGCTGTCCAACCCTTGTCTGCAAGAACCATTGTCTGTCGGAGAGACAATTCATGCCGTCTCCGGCCTTGCACATATATAACTGCTGCCTTAGAGCATACCGCCGATGTGAGCGGAATGGTGAGGATGGCGATAATGGACTGGATAACTCTAGCGGTTCGAAACCATTCTTCGTTTCTCTTGTAAAGAGGTCTGGTGTATGTCGCCAACGTACCGTACTCGTGGTCAAAGTTGACACCTGGATCGCCAATACTGTCAGTCGATTGTATAGGCTGCGCTCTGCGGACGTTCTTGTTATACCGTAGTCTCTCGTCGTGATTGGATGTATTGTCAGGATACATGTCACAGTCCACGCGGATGTGGCGAGTCCTGCGTAGAGTGCAACAAGCCAGAGGATGTAGGTTGATGAACGAAGCTCTGTGGTGGCGATCTCGTCGTCAACGACGACGTTGTCTTGCTTGTCTCGTTGCAGCGACATGGACCTCTCCGAACGTGATTCTGCAGCCGGAGGACCCGCTTCAACCATGTCGTTACCATCGTCTTGCTCGCGGTTATCTCCCACCGATTGGCGGGGGCTGCTCGCTGGAGATACTCTCTCCGCTTCTGCACCGATATGCGCGATATTGACTCCTGAAACAGGTTGATATGTCATTTTGGTCGCCTTTGAAGAATTAGAACGGCGAGCATGAGATGGGATTCAGGAGGAAGCCTTGCTTGCGAATCGCCGCTCCAAAACGACGTTTGCGAGGCGCATGCCGCGCGGCACTGCTGTGCGACGGCAGCGACATGGCTTGTGTTACCGTTGACCGACTCCGCCGCTGCCAAGAGAATCACAAAGATGTCTGTATTTGTGTTCGGGAGCGCTGCGTCGCGTGATTGTTGAAGGAGAGCTCCCAATGATACCATGTGCCATATCACGCATGAAGAGCGACTCGCCAAGAGCCTATCATCTTGTGCGAGTGGCCCTTGTTGCGTGTATGGAATCCAAGCCTCAGCTGAGGCCGCCCGTGGAACTCTTGGCTTTGGGGGCTGAAGGTGAACAAACCGGGTGCAACTCTCTTGGCAGTTCTGCGAGCGTCTTGCAGATAGCTGAAAGGAACTTGGCAAGCAGTATATCGCTCATACGATGGACTTTTCTTCTAAAGCCATGCCTTGGGTACTGCTCGGCCTCGGTGGCCGGTGTCGTCTTTGTGATAGAGCTGGTATCCTTGGCGCCAAAGGTGCGAAGGCCTGGCACGTATGCTCCGCTGAAGAAGCGATGTCCTCGCTCTATCAGACTTGGCGATGTCTGGCAAAATACTCTGAGCAGCTTGGGGGTTGTAGTGAAGTGTACAAATGGGCGAGAATTCCATTGCGGGTGGTCGATTTCTTTCGTTTAGGACTCTCTGTCGATTTATCAGCCAGCCTCACTCAGTCTCGTTCTTCTGCACAGGCATCCTGATCTCCATCAACCAAACACCAAAAGAGAAATCGAGGCTTAGATTGAAGTGCTTCGAACCCCTGCTCGAATAAGGAGAGAGGTGGACAGGTGAAACAAGAAAAGTGTGTGAGCGATTGGAGCGATGGATCTGAATACCGACTTCGAGCTTTTGTTCGGCGTGCTGGCTACTCTGCTTGCGTTGATAGCCATCTGGGTAGCCTGTCGGACTCGAAGCGAGAAGGGTGAGTTGGGTGTGCATGAATTCGGCGAGGTTCAGCGTTGCTGATGCTGAGAACTTTTGCATAGATCGAGTACAGTATCTTCCGATATACAATGTCGTCCATCATCCTTGCTGCTCCTGTGTTTGGTCCCAACAACAAATGGCCAGACTGGAGATACCAGGAAGGACGCGGAAATGCTTAGAACAAAGCAGATGGGCGCTCGAGGACGACAAGATCGCTCTCCCAGGACGGGTGAAAGTGAAAAGCTGATTCGATGTTGGATGCATCGGTCGGTGAATGTTGTTCGAGAGACGAAGAAGTCCGGGAGGTGAAGAGCGGAAGCTGGCGCCTAGTCACGTGCGCTCGGAACGTGCCGCTAGCGCCCGCTGCGCTTCCTCGATTGTTAAGCCGGCTTCGCTCGCTGACTCTTCCTCTTTGTCGCTCCATCCTCCACCAACCTCTTCTTCACCACCACCCACACCACCACCGCCTGTCCATCGACAACACCGCTGCCGCCATCGCGACCGATTGTGCGACGACTGACTGAAGCCTGCGACACTTGACTCGACCATCCGCCGCAGTCGCATCGTGCGCGGCGATCGCGACGCAGGTGAGGCAGCTGAAACGGAGGTGATTCAGAAAGAACAGAACAGTCCACAAGGCCGAGGAAGAAACAGACACTGTCTCTCTTGAAAAAGAAAAACATCGCACGTCCGTGCTTGCATTGTCTACCGCTGTGTTGCATTGTGTCTGGTGCGCCGCTGGTTGCTTCACCGCGCCTTTGCCGCCGACACCCGTTATCTGAGAAAGACAGCCGACCCTTTGGCGGCCTTGTCGCAGGCAGCTGCTATTCAATACAAAAACCTCCTTTCAAGGTCGTGCCACTCTGAGCTCGTGGGCAGATAACGCCTCCTGTTCGCTTGTACACTACCTTTCCCTTTCCACACGTACATAGCTGTACCTCTACTGCAACCAGAAAGAATCACCGTTTTCTGCCGGATCCGCAACTACCAGGCGCACATACCACTCGACTGTATCGACTTTACTGGCTGATTCTGGTGAAACGGACTACACTCGTCCGGAGCCAACATGTCTTCATCCATCTTCTTCCGCTTCAAGTCGCGCAAGGACTCCTTGCAGATCAACTTCGATGGCACCAGTCTGTCCGTCTTTGAGGTCAAGCGCGAGATCATGAGCATCGCCCGCCTCGGCGACGGCAAGGACTTCGACCTGGACATCTACACCTCCGACACCAATGAACGTAAGTGACATCCCTGCTTCTTCATCCAAGTGCACATGCTAATATTCGCAGTCTACGACGACGACACCACTCAAATTCCGCGCTCTACCACCGTCATTGCACGGAGACTGCCCGCTCAGCGGCCAGGTGCTGGTAGAGCAGCTCGCTACGTCACCGGTCACATGCCACTGCATGCGAGGAATCCGGCAAAGGCCGCCAACAAGGCCACTGCATCCAGCGGAGCTATGGGGAATGGAGCGGCGATGACGGAGGAGGAGAAACTGAAAGCTGTACTCAATGCTAGCAATAATCAGTTGAAAGCAGATCTACAGAACTCGGCTGGCAAACCTGTGATTCGCAGCAAGGCTGCTGCAGTGCCAGACAAGCCACTTCCTCCTGGCTACATGTGCCATCGTTGTGGAAAGCAGGGTCACTGGATTCAGGCATGCCCGACTAACAATGACCCCAACTTCGATGGTAAGCACAAGTTCAAGCGCACCACTGGTATTCCAAAGTCGTTCCACGTCACCCTCGACACCTCGAATGCGATTGGCGAGGATGGTCAGGTCGATCCCACGAAGCTTGAGAAAGGCGCCATGTACACTACGGACGGTCAATGGGTTCGCGCCAAGACCGACGAGGCAACCTGGAAGAAGATCCAGGAGCAACAGGCCGCCCAAGCTGAGAAAGCCAAGGAGGCCGCACAGGGTGATGAGGAACTCCGTAATCGTGGTCTCGAATGCCCCATCGACAAGCGTCCATTCGTCGAGCCTCACAAGACCCCATGCTGTGGCAAGACTTACTGTCTCACGTGCATTGAGAACTCTCTTCTTGACAACGACCTGATCTGCCCCAACTGTGGCGAGCAAGCCCTCATCGACAAGCTGGAACCGGATGATGAGGCTGTCAAGAAGCTTGGCGAGTACGAACAGGAGAAGAAGGCCGAGAAGTTGCGGAAGGACAAGGAAGCATCAAAGAGCCCAGCGGCTGGCACGCCGAAGGCTGAGGAAGGAAAATCACCAGCACCGGAAGCCAAGGCTGAAGGCGCCGACTCCCCAGCGTCTACATCGTCGAATTCGAAGAAGCGCCCAGCCGAAGAGGAGCTCGAAAACAAGCGACGCCCAAGCAACCCCGCCGAGATGAAGAAGACTACATCGAACCAAGGCACCCCAGCCGGCCCGTCCCAATCCAACACGCCTCAGCCTCAACAACAGCAACCACCCAAGGCACCCAAGAGCATGACCGAGTTCGTCAACCAAATGAACCAAATGGCCGGCAGCATGCCCAACGGCCCCAACGGCATGAACGCCTTTGCCAACCCAATGATGAACGGAATGAACGGCATGCCACCGATGGGCCCGATGAACCCCCAGATGATGAACATGATGGGTATGGGTATGATGCCACCAAACTTCAACATGAACATGATGAACCAAATGGGCGGCTTCCCGAACATGAATATGCCCATGGGTATGAACGGCATGAATGGCATGAATGGCGGTATGGGCTGGCAGGGCAACCAGCAACAACAGCAGCCTTGGATGCGCAATGGCAACATGCAGAACCAGGGCGGCGATGGAGCGTACTTCCGGCAGCCGGTCAACCCGCATCGAGCGCAGGGTCGGCAGCGTCGGCAGAGGAGCGTCGACTACAAGCAGATGTGATTGACGATCGGAGGACGAACAGGGAGGAAGGAAGGATAGAAGCTGCTACGAGGCATGCTTTGCATATGACGATTTGCGACATTTTGTGATTTTGATTTTAGCGATGGCGTTGGTGGTGCCCGAGACATCAAGAAGGGCGGGACCTGGAGCAGGCCTGGGAGGAAAGGCTGCTATTGACTATGGATTTCATTGATGCTGCCACAGGCGCTCTCTTCTCTCAGAGAGATACCAGGGATGGGAAAGGACTTCTCGTATTGTTCGCTAGATGATATAGCGGGGCGGTCACTCAGTAGTACTGCCAAATCCAATGAAGACTTTGAAAATATGTCTCTCATCCATTCTTTCGTTCTTGCGCCTCTCAACAAAAGCCTCAACACCATCAACCACTACTCATCCCACGTGGACCCATGAGCTGATCTTGGTCTCACGTTTTCATGAGATCGCATGTTCACGCCAATCCATTCCCCAGACCCCGGGTTGTCTTAACGACTTACAGCCTGGCTTCGCTCGGCGAAACTCCGTCTCCTTCTCCTCCAGAGGTTCTTAGTCTCGTAATCTCGCTTTCCCACTATACGCACCTCGGTTTAGGTGCTGCCCAGAGTCCAGCCGGCCAGGAAGTTTGGGTAATCAATCTCATGAGCCAAGCTGTGTGGTGCGAATAGTGCTGACGACTGGTCGGTGCGAGAGACATAAGGCAAGCATTGTTGTTGATGGGGTTAGGGCTCCTTGGTTTTGGGGGATTGGTATTTGTTTTGCTGTTTCCCTCCGTTGTGTTTGATTCTTCCCTTCTACCTCCTCACACCGGACACTTACTGTCAGTTCCACACAAGATGTTCCACAAAACCGCCCTGACCGCTCTGGTCCTGCTCTGCACCCTCTTCTCTCAGGGCACTCTCGCACAGAGGCCGGCCAATTGTGGAGAGTGTTGCTATTATGGAGGACGTACGTATCCTGTCCTAGTGACTTGGTAGAGGGGATGAGGCTGACTTGTGGCGAAAGGTTGCTGTCCTGCCAATTCTGTCTTGACTGTTTGCCTTGGTAATAATGGGCCTGGACAGCCTGACTCGGTATGTTTTGATGAAGTTGGTTCGTGACTTGGGAGAGAGACCGATGCTGACTTTGGTTGTTTCTTGTTTGTAGCCGCAGTGCGAGTTCAACCCCAAGTGCTGAGTGGGTGATATTTTAAGCGTGGAGAAGCAGAGATGGCCCGGTCGAAGTCTTGAAGTACACAGGTAGTCGAATCGTTATGCAAAGACGTACTCCATCAACCATCCGTCCTCCGAAACCTCAATCTTCCCGCCAACTCTCGATTGTCCTCCTCTTCCTTGATGTGAAACCTTACTCTCGCAACACCAACCTCACTCTCCCCTTTGCCCCTGAACTCATCTCTCGGGACATGCTCCAACGCCGCGACAAGTAATTGCGTGGCGCTCCTGAAAGGTCTGCGATCCACCAGCGAGAGAACGAATTGGATCAATGTAACCAAGATGCCCACGATGGCTATCACCGTGCCCAAGATCGCCGTGCGGGAAGAAGAAGCGTTATAGGCCCAGACGTTCATTCGTGCGGTCCGGTAGAGTAAGGTGTCTGCTGAACCAGTCGAGGCAGTTGACTTGATATCTATGAGCGAGAGGGTTTGTGCGATGGGGATCATGGTGAGGTAGTAGAAAGAGTTCTGGTCAGCGCCTGAGAGGAAAGAGGCTGAGGGGTTTGGTCCTTGGGCGATTTCGAGGAATGTATTCATGAGTCTGGATACCAATTGCGAGGACGTGCGATCGGGGATTTGAACGTCTCGTGCGTTGGCAGAGAAGGCGGCCAGTATCCAGGCGGGGTCGATGGAAATGGAAGTATCTGTGTTGTCGATGTCTTCTGTTTGGACGACTTGCGATGGGTTCGTTATGGGTGAGGCGTCGAGCGTGTAGATCGTAAAGCCTAGGAAAGCGACGAAGTCGAGAGCTACGGTCACAGGGGAGGTATTCTGCCTGATGGTCATTTCTATGGTGTTGACGTTGGCGCTTCGATTTGCCACTGGGGACGATGGATCGATCGTGAAGAGTCGCTCGTAGTCGCAGATGGTATTCGAGGGGACTGTGCCATTGCTGAGGCATGTGTCCGGTAGCCAGTCTGGGAGGTTTCCGTTCTCGAAGAAGGCGGCCTTGTCTGAGGAAAAGATGCTGACCTGAATCTCTGGTCGGAGATTTCTTGCAGCGTAGTCGTAGGTGCCGGCAATGGTAAAGTTGGCCGTCTTGTCAGATTGATCCCAACCCGTTCCTGTGCGTATACACTTCGTATAGTTGCCCTCCGATGTACCGTCGAAGCTATCGAGGGAATAGCTGTCGTAGCAACGTATCTGCCGATCGGAGGCGACTTCTATCACCGTGACCGAGGAGTTATCGAAGGCGATCCAGTTATTGATGATGGCCCCGAGAATGGGTCCGTTTCGTAAGATATTCAGGTTGAGACTGCTGTTGTACTCTGCATACGAATCGTATGAATCCAGAGAGCCCATAGTCTCTTGCCAGAGCTGCTCATCCATACCGAGTGAGATCAGACCAACGGCAAGGAAGTCTGTGCTGAGGTTGGAGATGATTTCTCTGTTCGGTGCCCAATACAACGACGAGTTGTATTGAGCCGTGAGGGGTCCAGTGGAACCGATTGTGTAGGTTGTATTGATGTCGAATGTCAGCTGATCCTGTTGTGTGACGCCTGGAGCGGGATTAGTGATAGATTCCAGCCAGACGTCCAGTGCAGATCCAAAGGTTGGAGCGGCGCATGAGTAGTTGAAGGCTCGGGCATCTATCTCTGTACAATTCGATGATCTAATGAACCAGCTGTCGGCTAAGGGTGATTGACCAGAATTCATCTCGACAAAGCTCACGTTCCCAATCTTTTCCGTATCGATCCACTGCAAAGTGGGCAAGACCAGGACCGCAGTTGCTGGACCCATAAGATTGCAAATCCCACACAAAGATATAATCAGCAGGAGTAGCAAGTAGATCCTGCGCCGATATACTTTTGCGGATCGTGATTTCGACTTTCCGATTCCTGGGGCGATTTTCCACAGCAGAAAGTCGAACAATGCCGGCAACCGCGAGAACTCGAATGGACTCATCAAGTATCCAATGGCCAGGCCTTCCTTCTGGCTTGCAATTTCGAGGGTGACCAGATATACCAATAGTCCGGCTATGACTTCAAACCAGACTTCAAGGGCTTTGGCGACGAGTTGTAAAGCTGAGCAGGTCTGGATCAGAAAATTGGCCTCAATCTGGCGAACTTTTTATTCACTTGCCTCCCAGCAAATTGTGGTCATCGTGGTTGAACTTCCGTAGCCGCTCCTGGTGTATCAGAGGGTTCAACGCAAAGGTCTCGGCATAGCAGTGGCCTGACGGACACCATGCTGTAGGCCCGATGACATGCCCTAGAGTGCCTTTTAGGACTCCATGTCTTTCAGACAAGATGCTGCGTGTCCATACCTTTCAAGTTAAGATATAGCAGTGTGAGCATTGGCGCGATCCATAATAGTGCAAAGGTCTGAACGAGGACTGTATGCCACCATGGTCGCTTGCTCGAGAGGTCCTCATCGCTTCGGTGCTCGCTTTTGGGCTCCAGTGGCTCTTCTTGACTGCTGCGGTATGAGGTTGCTCGTGTTTGAAGGTCATCTAAACTGATGTAGTTTTGGCTATCACGCTTGATGGCCATTGCAAGACCGCCACACAGACGGAAAGGGGCAATAGTGAGACAAATGAGAGGACCAACCTGACTTTCGAGATGGCTTCCCCAGAGCGAGGTCGAACAAAAGTGCCTTCAGCTGAAAAGGGACCACTGGGCTTTGACTTTCACGCGAGCGTAATGCGCCATTGCGTAGGCCGACAAAACGTTCTTCAGCTGCTATGGAAGACGCGTTTGATGGAAAGCTTTGGGACGAGTCGTGATGGGAAAACGAAAGCTGAGGTCGAGGCTAGCTCTCCAAGGGAAGGTCGAACCTTGAGCACGAGGTGACATAAGCAAAGGATCGTTCCGAGACCAATGACATCGAATATTGAGACCCACTCGACTGCGGAAAGAGCCAAAAGAGTCTACAGAAATCGCATGGAAACGAGGAGACTATTCGTGCCATTGGTATCTTTCCTGCTTGGTGATTGAAGATTGCATGGTCGTTCTAACCTCACTACCAAGCCCTTCATTCACTTTCATGAGGCCGTCACATGTGATCAACTTTAAGCAGCATTCTCGACTTGCTCTCCTTTCGAGGGATCGTACTTCTCTGCCAGATTGAACTCCTCGGCGTAACCAGCAGGCATAGTCTTCGCAATCTTGACCGGCTGGAGCGGGTTCTTTGCTCCCAGGAAGAACGCATCGATGTCTTCGAGCGTGCGGTCTCTTGTCTCAGGCAGCAAGAGATACACGAAGACGAAAGTGCACAGGTTGGTGCACACGTACACGAGGTAGTACTTCCAGCCGATCGATTTGAAGGCCACGGGCGTGATCTCGGCAACCTGGAAATCTGGTCAGTCACTTGAAGCAAGTGTAAAGTTGACAATCACTTACGAGGAAGTTGAAAAGCCAGTTACCGCAGCCAGACATCGCCGTGACCTTGGTACGGATCCGCAGTGGTGCGATCTCCGAACTGTACAAGAATGGGACGAGGAATAAGCCGATAGGGAATGCCGCCAATGCCATGAAGTAGAAGATGAGCGAGCATCCGGCCGCAGTGCTGTTCGAGGTATGCGCTTGAAGACCCGCCAGACCAGCATTGGCGATGCACATGAAAGTCGCGCCGAACATGAGCAGCTTTCTGCGGCCGAAGCGATCGATGAGAAAGATCGAACTTGTAGCCATCAGGAATTGCCAGGTCTGCAGACAAGCAGAGATAATTCGCGAGGTGATGGAGCTGTAATGGAGGATCTGCTCGAAGATGGTGTTGCTGTAGAACGTAATCACGTTCACACCACTCATTTGCGCTAGGATGTTGATTCCAATGGCGATGAGAGTTCGATTGAGATGGCCATTCGGCGTTCTGGCGAAGGGGTTGCCTGAGTGTCCTTGCTGATCCAGTTCGATGGAATTGCGGATCACTTGAACACGAGCGGCAACGACTTCAGAGCCTTCGGGTTCGTTTTCAAGCTTGCTGAGGACTCTGACTGCTTCTTCAATGCGATCTTTGGAGAGAAGCCATCTGAAGACGGTCAGACCATTATCCGTCCGGGTGTCTTTGTTGAGATAGCTACTAACCTTGGAGATTCCTCCAAAAATGGCACCATCGTCATGACCGCAAGAGCAAAGACTGCCTGGAAAGCAATCGGGAACCTCCAGGATACTTGGTTCTGTCGGATGAAGTAGAATCCGAATTCTAGCCATCCAACGAACATCTACGAAACTGAGGTAAGCAATAAATACAACAAGTCCAGACTTGTTCCACTTACCACTCCGAAAATCGCAGCACCTGCTTCCAAGGTGATCAAGAGACCTCTCTGGTGCGCTTCTGAACTTTCACCGACCCACGTAGGAATGGTTGCAGTGAAGGCACCAACTCCCAGACCTTGTCTTCGTCAGCGACTTTCGTGGAAGAGAATGCTCTTTCATCCGTACCGGTCACGATTCTCGCCACAATCAACTGCGCAAGCTCAAAGCTCGTCGTCTGAATAATCACGCCAATAAGCACCGTCACCGCAGCGCCGAAGGTCGTCCATTTTCTGCCATATCGTTCTCCGAAGAAGAAGCACGCAAGAGCACCAAACGCAGCGCCGACTTCATAAAGAGCGACAGTGGTACCTGCACAATCATCTTAGTAATGAATCTACGTTCTCGACGCAGTGGCATTACCTTGGAGAGTGGCGTGCTTGTCATCCAGTTCTGGCGTAGATGTGTTGATGTCCGGAAACTGGTTGTAGAAGGAGGGCAGGGTGAGGAGACCGTTCATCAATGCCTGATCATATCCTTGCAAAACCCATGCCTGTCAAGCCGTGAGATGTGTGCTCTCTTGACCAAGTTTGGATAATAACTCACCGTCGCGCCAGTGAAGGCCAGTGCCAGTCTCAGCCGTCTCCCACGAAAATCGAACATCCTGGCGTCAGTCGAGATACGGGCCAGAAAGTGAGAACGCAAAGCAAGAGGAGAGGTCAAGAGAGATCGCGCAATGACTTACGCGGTCTTCGACTGCTCTTAAAGCATAGTCTAACTCCACTGATATGTCAGACATTATCATGTGTTCGGGAATTGGCGGAGCGAGTACGCTCCTCTTCTGCAAGACACCTCAGCGGAACACCTTCTCCCTAGCGCAGGAGCAAATCACAGAGCGGAAAAGTGACGGCGATAGAGCACCACCTCTCCGGTCCCACCCAAAACCGCAACCCGCCACGGGGAGATGTGGAGAGGATCACGGGGCTCCTGTGGAGCTGAGCGTGGAGTTCTCGTGGTATTCGAGTCCGTATCGTATTGTTGGGAGGTGTCATTTCGTGATGACGACAGGCCACGGAGTCTGACCGAGACGCAGATGGATTTGAAGAGTGACCAGAGCTTTGTCAGGGAAACGCACACAATAGAGTCTCTTGGCAGGCGTGAGCGGCTGAAGCTTGACCGGCTCCAAGCAAGAACAAGCTTCGCGCCAGTCCCAGATCCATGTTCTTGTCGGCGTTTGATGGGTGACGTTCCGATCGATCTTGCTCTCATCAACCTTCTCGCGGGCCTGGATGTTGAAGTGGATTATGAGCAAGGTCCTCGTTGTAGGTATCGAAGCCAATTGCCACTGAAGCGCTGTGGAGCGTTGTCAGGACGGACATGACGGCCCGAGACCAGTGAGAGGAAGAACTATCAGCCTCATACTGCAGTTCAGGCGGGTCCGTGAGATTTGAGCCGGATCCGACATCAGTCGCTACCGTTACCTTATAGAGGAGCAATGGTGTGTGAGGAAACAGGTCAGACGCATACGTCAACGGCAGCGGTTGATATATCCATGCCACAAGCTCCGTTATCGGCATTGATGAGACTCTTTGAAGACTCGGTGAAGTGCCGTTCCAATGCCTACATACGCGTATGATACTGAACATCTGCAGAAGGGCAAATCCCGTTGAGTGACCCTCATTATTATTTGTCGTTACGGTCAAATTCCTTCAGCTATTGCGGGTGTCTCCAGAAGTCCACACAAGGTATTTCGCTCGCCGCTCTCTGGCTTTTGTGTCGGTCTCGTGGGTCTGCCGTGCAAATGAATGTCCTGATGTGCCCTTGATGTTTGGAGATTCTCAAATCGCCCACAACGCTGTTGTCACGCCTTACATGGCGAGCAAGACCGCGCACCAAAAGCGCATCTTCCTTTGACACGTCTCCTAGCTTGCTCCATTCCGTCAACCAGACGCTTCACGGGCTTAGACTTCGTTCATGTTCCAACGTTCCGATGTGAGCATCGCAGCCATGAGTGGGAGTAGACCTCCTCCACGGCGGTCCCTTTGCGCAGCCTGATCTTCCATCATTGGCCGCTGCAGAGGATCGTGGAGACGACTTCTGAGGTTCTCGAGTATTCCCACATCGTCCACATCGTCTTCTTGTCACTCACAGGAATCCATCATAGCCAGGCATGCCCCTCGAGGACCAGAAGTGGAATATCATCCACTCGCCATTCTCTTCTCTTCTCTTCTCCATCTCAGCTCCGTTATAGCCTTGAGTTCCACATTCGACAGGCCTACCACTTCTAGGTCAATCAAGACACTAGCAAGTCCCTCCTCATACATATATGCGGATACATGGCAAGTATTGAATGCCAGACGAGAATCTTCCAGTGCCCATTTCCGACTGACCTCGACAAGCTGAGGCCATGAGAGCACTTCTGGGATATAGTCCAACTGAGCGGTGTAGGCGGAGGAGATGTGGCGGAGGACTTCTTGGCCTATTGACGACCGATGTTCGAAATCGCGTCGATTGAAGACGAGGAGGGAATTGGTCGAGATCCTTTGTAGCTCGGTTAGGATGTCAGTACTGGGCGTCGGCTTGGGCTGAATGACAAGCCTGGTGGCAGATGGAGCAATGTAGTCTTTGGCTGCCATGGTGCCTCCAGACATGACGATACCGACCTACAGAATAATGTGATTGAGTGTTTGTGCTTGACTTTGTAGAGAGGAAGGATCTCATGTATCGGGTATCTCCAGGGGCTGAAGACCGCGCCAAGACGGAGGATCGGCCCCGAGAGCAGGGGGCGTTCCAGCCTCACCTCCTCCTTCGTCGTACAACGCGTTGTACGATTGTGCGACCCGCATCACTGGCGTTCAAATATGCCTCCAATTTCTTTCTCGTACGATGTCATGGACAATAAGTACGGAGACAGGCGTCTGACCCGACCGGAATGCCTAAATCTCGGACGACATGTACGCGCTGCTCGATGAGGAGACAGAAATGCGACAGGAGACAGCCCTGCTCGAGATGTATCCAGGCAGACGAAGCGGCCAGCTGCACGCGTATCTGGAATGGTGGCTACGATGCTCGTATTCATCGAGCCTATCCAAAAGGCTCCGTCCAACATGGAGGCGCGAGTTGTCGCTCACCATCAGCATACTCCTCTGCAGCTAGATCAACTCCAGGAGTTCATGGCAGATCTGGAATTGCAGCAGAGGCGACCACTCAACACATTTCGAAGCCGGCTTCGATGACAGAGGATGGGAGCGATGGTGCATTAATCGCCGGTATTCATCCCGAGACTAGCCCTCTGCGCGCGGAAGAGGATGTTCGAGAGTTCGATTACTATGCTCGTTTTCGACAGAGCGAGATGGCCTACCTCCAAAGCTGTCTGCCCAACCACCTCCTCATTTTTCAGCTGGTGGAATATCACGAGAAGCATCTGCTATGGGCTCACAATTGCATTCATGGGCCAACCTTTCGGAGAGAAGTACTCAATGTGCTGCAATCCGTCGGAAACAGCAATGTCCAGCTCAAAGAACTGGATCTCCGATGGTGCGCCCTTCTTTTCGCTGTGCTGAGTGCGAGCCTCACTTGCGCCCCTGGGGAGCAAGCTCATCGCTGGAATTTCGATAGCGACGAGAAAGAGAAGACTAGTAAAAAGTGGCATGAGGCGGCTATGGAGTGCCTCGTTCTGGGTGAATTCGCATCAAAGCCGCATGTTCACTCAATCCAGACGATCCAGATACTCACACAATCAGCGCTCATTCTCGGACTCTCAAGTCAGCAATACGTGATGTTCGGGACATCGCTTCGCATCGCGCAGAGTCTGAACCTGCAGAGGCTGACCTATGAGCCCGAAGATGGAAGCGTCAAGCTGACAGATCCTGTTCGTCTGCAAAGAGAGACGAGCCGAAGAGTTTGGTGGAACTTAGTCACGCAAGACTGGCTGTCAATCTCGTCGCATGACATGTTCAGTATCCACCCACTGCACTTCACCACTGCACGGCCACGGCATGCTATGGCTGAATGCCCTGAGGCAGCTGAAGATGAGGCACTGACAGATTACACGAACTGGATCCTCGATGTGGCTACAGTCATGGTTGAGTTTCACATGGCAAGCGTTGCTTGCGCCGACACGGAGTCAAGGTTCGAACAAGTGTTGAAGCATGACGCAAGACTGAGACGAGTGGGCTCACAGGCAATCTGCCCAAACAGTTCGAATGTCGCATGGGTTTCTATGGCTCGACGTGTTGCGAAAGTCATGCATGCTCACAAGATCATCATTCTCCACAGACACTTCCTAGGCAGAAGCTTGCGAGATCAAGCCTTTGCATACACTCGCTGGGCATCCGTTGAGGCCTCTAAACTGATCATTCGCGAAGTTCAGCAGTCCTTCAAGGATCCAGAAAGACCGAGCTACTGGACCGATCAAGCTCATGTTACTGGCGCCGGCGTGACATTATGCCTAGATGCCATGCATCGGACCGAAGAGGAACCCGAACATGCCGAGCACTTGAGACTGGTCGAAGAGGCAATGACTATACTTGTTCGATGCAAGAACAGTGTACTTGCATCTAGGGGACATCGGCTGTTGTCATCTATGCTGAAAGAAGGTCTGAAAGACACCACAGAGAGGACCTTACCCAACAGCGGAAGGGACGGCCCACCTTCCAGCAGCGACAACGAATTTTCGTGGCCGATCGAGAATCGTGATACGATCGATGCCATGCGGACGACAGCAAGCACAATAGTGGGACAGACTGGACATCCTACCCCCCAATCACAGAGAGATGTTCAATCGCCGAAACCGAGTCAGCAGCACTTAACATTGCCCCCTTCGACAATGGGACAGCAATTGGGTTCTGGAGACCACATGGGTCCATACGGCTTCGACGGCTTCATTGGCTTCCCGGCTGGAGGCAGCGGAGGCACTGGAGATGTCTTAGCGGAAGCATCGTGGACTGAAATGCTCTCCGAATTCTTTCCTGATCAACTTGGCTTTGGCAATGCTCTGGCCGTTGACGATCTGTTCAGTAATCACTATTCAGCCCAATGAGTAGATTGGTCTGATTTACGCTTACGAAGGACTTCTTGCATCAGTTCTGTGTGAAGCCTTCTGAGTAAGGCGGGCCTATCCGTCGCTGACTGGACGGTATGAGGAAGGGATCCTAGGACAGTTTCAAGAGACGCAGTAACATCATCTATGCTGAACAAAGATTCAGTGCTCGATTACAAGCGCAACCCAACCCAACGTCGCACTATTCTCAGACCGCGTGGACGTGGGAGGCCTGGAGCAACGGATGTACACCGACGGTTCTTGTGCTCGGCGATGAATTTACACATGGCGTATGTGGCTCCGACTTGCTACAGCACCAAGCAAGATTTTTGAATTCAATCGGTGATCGGTCCGATCGATCCACAGACCGGGTGCAAGTCTGAAGACGGGTGCCTCAAGTGAGCTTCGAGTTCTCATAAACGGGCCGAGCGCCCTGATGCCGGCCGAAAACACCCAAGGACTACAACCACCGTCGTATTTCAGGTCCATGTCGCCGGCCAACTCCTTTCTCATCTACCGTCAGTAGAGTGCATGAGTAGATGCATTGAAAAGCGTTAAGATACTGCATGATCCGGAGTCTCGCCTTCTTCGAAGAGGCTGAAGCTGATAGACCTCAAGCGGCTACATGAGCGCGGTGTCGGCGATACCTCCACAGCGATTTCAGTTACGCACATCCCTCAACAGACCAGGTCTAGTCAGACCGATGGCGTGAAAGCCGGGTGTGGGAGTACCGAATGTCGTGTCTGCCCGGCCACATGACACCGCCAGCGTGAAGACCAAGAGCCTGTTAACTCCTTAATTCTGTCGGGCTTTCGACCTCAACTGGACAGAACAGTTGCAAGCTGCCAAGGTACTGGTAAGTGATCCCAGATGTCTGGTAAAGATTGTCTATTGTTAATTTCGAATGGTCAGGTACCCTGCCCGTCACTCACCTGTTGCACTCACCTTCATTCGACAGCTCTGTTGCGGAGCCCGAGCGAAGTCATGGATGAGTCGTTCACCGGACCGCCATCGCGGCCATCTAAGACTTCTCCAGTGTCTGTACGTACGCCATCTAGCGAGGCTATCCGGCGCTTCAGGCATCGCAACGAGTTCTCAAGAGCACGCGATGTCTTCAGACATCTCCATCCGTGGGTTGACACTTACCAGCCCGTGACGCTCCACAAGCATGCGTGGAATGATGCAAAGCCTTCGTCTGCTCCGAGATCCTGTCCGGACACTACACTTTCGGCACTCGCCCAGCTTTGTGCACTTCGCATGGATTGTCGGGCCTGCCTCATAACCCTGGTCTGTCGAAAGACTGAGTACGTACTTGTCGAATTGACGAAGCAGGCCTCTCTTCAACACAGCGGCGGTAATGTTAACAACGGCAATACATGGATTGGGACAAGCAGCTTCGAGTATGAACAAGGATTGACATCTCAAGCCATTGATGAATGGTGCAAGGCAAGACGCCTACGTGAAGAGCCCAAAGATGACGACCATTACTACACTGAAGGGCTATCGCCACACTGGTTTGTCATAAGCGATGTTCGACAGAGTGACCGGGCCCAAGGGATAGGTTTTGTAGAACATGGACCGTGGATTCGATTCTACTGTTCCGTACCGTTGAGAAGTGCCCAGGGATCCGTCATTGGCAGCCTGACAGTGCTTGATGACCGTCCACGCTACGGGGTGAGCTCACCTGAGATGACTCTACTGGAAGATATCTCCGACACTGTCGTACAACACCTCGATGCAACGGCTGTGCGTGCCCAGCGGCAACGTAGCGAGCGATTCATCCAAAGCTTGAGTCTCTTCAACACCGGAGAAGACAGCATGCGCGACTGGTGGCAGAATCAAGATGACATGCGAGTGTTGAACATGGGCAGAAATGTAGCCAAGGGTACGGCATCCGACAGGCAAGGTCGGGTCGATGCGCAGTTTGGCGTACAGGACAGCCTTACGAAGTCCGAGAATATTTTGAGCAGCATCGCGACCAAGGCCGTCGATGAAAGTGCCACAGATTCATCGCCGATGCAACAACAACAACGCAGACCAGACATAAGGCCCAAACAGCGCACCAGTGACAACTTCAGCCTCGCGAAATCGTCTGCGCTACTCTATGGACGAGCCACCAATCTCTTGCGCGAAGCACTCGGTGCTGATGGAGTCGTTCAAGTCAATGCGGCAGCAGCCACGACGTCCTTGCGACGTGAAGATTCCAGCGATGAATCAGATTCTGGACTAGGCGGCAGCACCAATCTTGCAGCATCCGGGAGCATGAGCGATGCGGAAGGCATCGCTTCAAACTCGAACGCGTCTCAGCTCTGCGAAGTTTTAAGCTTCTCAACACGAGCGAGATCAAGTGTTCGAGGCCACAAAGCGGCATCGAATATGTTCGACCTTCCGGTCCCGTATCTGCAACGGTTGATCCGACGCTATCCTCAAGGCTCTGTATTCCATTTCGATCAAGAAAACAAAGTTTTCGTTACCTCGACAGACGATAGTGCGTGGTCCTCAACTGATGAGGCTGCAAAGCAGAAAAGCCAGAGAAGGAAAGACGAAGCCGTGCTCGGCGAAATAGTCAAAGGCGCGCATTCCTTCACTTTCTACCCTCTTGAGGGCAATGATCGCTGGCGATCCTGTATTTTCGTGTGGCGGACGGAAGAGGAGGCGGTTTTCAACCAGTCCGAAGACTTGCCATACCTTCGCACCTTCGGTCACTCGCTCATGGCTGAATTGGCGAGACTGGAAAGCATGGCATCTGACTATGCCAAGGGTACCTTCATCTCTTCAATCAGTCACGAGCTCAGATCGCCTCTACACGGGATATTGGCTGTGAGTTTCGTCCTACTGCTCAAATCGCTCGCAAGCTGACGTTGCTCATGTAGGCTGCCGAGTTTCTCGACGAAACGGAGTTGAATCCATTCCAACTTGAGATGACCCACGCCATTGGAACTGCAGGCAAACAGCTTCTTGATACGTAAGTTTCGTACTGTCGCAGAGTGATACTTGAATTGACAACTGAACCCCTGCAGGGTCAACCACATACTCGATCACTCAAAGATCAGTAGCTTCATGAGAGCAAGCAAGGGCCGAACAGGCCCAGCCGATACCATGAAATATGACTCTCTAAGCGGGTCACCAAAGCAAGCGAACCTTGCGTCTGGCGTAGATCTGGCTCTGCTTACTGAGGAGTACGTGAAGGCGAAACAGCAGCCGGACAAAGTTCTCTAACTTGTTGATCCCAGAGTCATCGAGACTTGCGTAGCTTCGCATCGATCTCACTTCCGCCAAGCCTGGCCTTCCAGTAGTCCTCAGGGTGGGCCAAGTGCACGTTCTGGGCACAGAGACCAGGCCACCTATGCTCGCGCCGATACGATGTCCGACGTTTCGGTGACGCTGAACATAGCTCAACGCGAGAGCTGGATGGTCGACATTCAGCCTGGAGCATGGACCAGGATCATCACGAATCTGGTAGGCAATGCCCTGAAGTATACTACCGCAGGCCACATATCAGTGCACTTGGATCTGCCCGACCAGAGTATCCAGCCTGATGCCGACAGCCACAACCGAATCCCTGTGCAGTTGGTCGTTGAAGACACTGGGATTGGCATGTCTCAGAAGTTCCTGGCGCAGGACCTTTTCACGCCGTTCAAACAAGAAGACCCGCATTCCGCAGGAACCGGTCTGGGACTGAGTATAGTCAAGCAGATCGCCCAGGATCTTGATGCCGAACTTGGATTCAGCAGTACGCAAGGCCAGGGCACAAGAATCACGCTCCGCTTTGTGCCGACTTTCATGGAGCAGCGGGTTGCATCTAGCGCCAGTGACACACTGCCCGGTCTCGTAGAGTTACCCCTAAGCACATCACTGGGATCCATTCACCTCATCACTCAATCGACTGCACCTGAGCTGGGCCTTTCAGCATCGGAAAAGCGTTTGGACAGTGCTGGGGTTAGTGCCGTCGACAATGTCAAAGAATGGCTCCACGGTATGGTCTCTCAAGGACCGGACGTACCCAATATGAACAAAGAAGGCACAGCAGTGTGTGCCATCACAGAACGCAGCCTCTCGGCGTGGTCTACTTCGAATCCCAAAAGTCTAGCAACAATGCTCGAGACAGTTGCTTCCCAGTACTCTCACATTCTGGTCCTGGCGGGCTCCATCCAATCCGTCGCGCTTGATGAGTCTGTGAAACGCAGTTCGCCACTGGAGTTTGTCTTCCTACACCAGCCAGTTGGGCCGAGGAAACTTCTCAAAGCCATGGCCGCAGAGCACGAAAGCTTTGCCCTCAGTACCTCACCCAGGAGACTTTCAGAACCTGACACCTCCCAAGATCACGTTGAAACGCAGGACTTTGCTGCGGACATAAGTACGGCAGAGCATGCCTTCGGTCACCCACGCCGAGTCCAAACGCACACGGCAAATCTTTCTGACAAGCCCCGACTCATGCCAATAAATCTACGGAGTGAATCCAGTTCAAGTCTCGACTTTTCGGCACCGTCTCCATGGACTCCGAACTCTCGCGCTTTCGTCACCTCACCGTCCGCTACGAGTGAAGACGAAAAGCCTCGCCCGCTTCCAACGGCCCAAGTACATGCCCTTGAGCGCAAAGCGGATACGGTGCTTCTTGTTGAAGACAACGAAGTGAACATGAGGGTAAGTCAATTTCCGGCTGTTATACAAACTATCACATTCTGATGTTTTGTCTAGATGCTCGTCGCCCTCATGAACAAACTCCAACGTCCGTACCACTGCGTGGAGAATGGCCTCGATGCGCTGACTGCCTATCGTGAGAACCCTCATGCGTTCTTCCTGGTACTCATGGATATGTCGATGCCGATCATGGACGGCTTCACGGCCACGGCCAAGTTCAGGGAAACAGAGCAGAAGTACAAATTGACGCCCGTATACATCTGTGCGCTCACTGGTGTGACGAGCGAAGAGGCGAGAGCACGGGCGTTCACTTGTGGTGTCGATGAGTTCTTTTCAAAGCCTGTCAAGATCAAGGAGCTGAGGTTGCTTCTGGAGAAGGTCGAGCGTGAGGTCGCTGCTTTGTCAGGGAGGAGGAGCTGATGATCTGTGCAGGTCTTGATGTGACCCCTTTGATAGAGCACAACGCTTCCGGTATCCATCATCTCTACCCTCAATAGAGTCTTCAAAATCCAATCATGCGCTGGCCTGTCAAGATGGCGCTGGCATTCTTCTGAACCACATTGAACCTCGTAGCCTTGCAGCTCTCGCTCTCGAGGTGATTGAACAGTTGCGCGAGGGCAGTGAACTGCTTGTTGCACTTGGGGCCAAAGCAATGATAGATTTTCTGCTTGTGAGCAGGCGAGCTGAGGTGCTGGTTCAGAGACGGGAGCTTGTTGAAGCCGCGGTGGCAGAGGTAGCACTCGTACTGCCGTCCGTTCCAACTCGCAGTGCTGGCGATATGGTCGCCGTTTGACTCCGAGTGCCAGGTGAGCTGCTTGTTGGTGACGACGCCACGGTTGTCGAGGCGGTTGATGAGCTCGTAGATCGTCTGTCTGTTGAGGTTCTTTGCGTTTGGGCATGAGTTGGACTCGAGGTGGTGGACGACTCCCGATGCGGTAGTGTGGGGTTTCTTGCAGAATGGGCAGGTGATGCTGTTGGCTAGATGGGCGGATCCCTTGAGATGCTATTGTGAGAGGTCAGTGCATGCTCAAGAACACGAAGAAGAAATCTGACGGACCTGTTCGAGGTTGTTCTTGTTCTGGAAGCCTCTCTTGCATGGCGCACACCAGTGCTTTCTCCAGTGATTCGTCTGGTCCATGTGGGCACGAGCCGCTTGTTGCGAGTAGAACATGGCAGAACAGGCCTCACAAGGGACTGTCGGCCGAGGCCAGTGCTCTTCGTCGTCCTCGTGTTGGTCGAGGTGTTCCTGGTACATGTAGCGGTTGTTGCAAACGGTGCAGTCGAAGTACTCCTGCCAGTGACCCTTTGCCTCCATGTGCTGCATGGCAGCGACTTCGTGGACGAACCACCGGCCGCAGGTCTGGCAGTGTGCGCCCATTCTCGATTGTTGGATTTGCTCGAGGTAGAGCGATGAGTTGGGAAAATTGGGCGTTGAGGACGAAGACGGATGGGGCGTGGAGGTACAAACTGGGTGAGGCGGTCGCGTTTGCGCTTTGTTGCCGATGAGACGGGTAATATTTAAAGCCTCAGGGGGCGTCGCAAGGTTACCCCTGAACGCGGGAGATCTCCCGGTGCGGACCGCTCAAGTGAATGAACACCACTCTGCAACTTTCCAGTTTCAGACTGACTTACATCCTCAGCAAGACTCCACGAATCTACGGCAGCAGGAAAGACCTTGCCGTCTCATATTGAGACGCGAAAAACCTGACGAGAGACATATCACTTTCAGCGGCTTCTTGCAGGCTACGACCCACCAGCTCGGACGGAAAAGCTCCTGCTGTGTAACGTCAGCATCAACTCCGCGCTGTTTGCGCCGGTCTTGTACAAACGAGCATGAAGAACGAGCGTACGGAGCTTGGAATGATCACGGTCTTGATAGATCATACTCATCGACACGATTACAGAAATAGAGGAGCAGCACGTTGATGAAAGAGATATCTTTGCACTTTTACTTACGACTGGATGCTGGGAGAGCGCGGACGTCTTCGTGAGACGTGCGTCGCTTTGGTCAGTCTTCAAGAGACTTTCATCGAACCATGAGGTTGTTTCCAGTTAAATGACCTGCCATCGAGTGTTCGCGACACTGTCATGGACGAAACGCAAAGATTGTTGAACAATCACCGCGAGGAAGGTGCTCGAGACACCTCGATCACGCAAACGGGAGGATTGTTGGACAATCGCCACGAGGAAGATGTTCTAGACATCTTGATCAGACAGACGGAAAGATTGTTGAACAATCATCACGAAAGGAAAGAAAGGAAATGTTCGAGGACATCACCAGGAGGGAAGGGAAACGGATGCCACCATTGCGGTGGCAGGAAGAAGAAGACGCTCCGACGTCACTGAATGCGGTCGAGACGCTCGCTCAGCTCAGGAGCTAAACGAGCATCGTCATCCTCATCCTCATCCTCACCATCGCCGTTGGCAGGTGGATCACAGGTGTCGCCAGTGATGGTGACGGTGGGAGCGTCAGGCGCAGGCGCAGGCGAGGCCGTATTCGAGATCGTCGATGTCTCTTGGGCCGTCGGCGTGGCAGGAAAGCCGTCCGGGCCAGACAAGGGGGCGGAGTGATTATGTGAACACTCCATGGCAGAGTTATTCGATGAAGACTTGTTGCGCTTCGGCGCGGGAGTCTCGGCGAGGGAATAATCTTGGATCTTTGGTCGCTCCTGGACCGCACCTTGTGCTCCGCGTGGACGCCTGTCGTTGGACTTAAACAGGGATCCACCACGGCTGAAGGTAGTGCTGCGACCACCTCGGAAGGACGGCGCACCTCGGTTCGATTCGTGCTTGCCGTTCTGGACGACATGGGACCAGGATCTCTTCTTGCCCTGCCTGGGCTTGTCCTCGACCACGGTCTTATGGCGGTAGCTCTGCTTCCCGTAGAGAGGGGTTTCATGAAGAGTCTGCGGTTGATAAGTCAGCAGACTGATCGATGGAGGGTATGTAGAGAATGATGTACCTTCTTCTTGGTCTTGGCCTGCGACTGAGACTTGTTGTCTGCAGTCGCGGCGTGCGATTCTGCGGGCGTCGGTGCAAAGATGGATGCACCAAGGCCAACGCCGCGGGTAATCTTGTCGGAGGGCGAGTTCCACGCCCGTCCAGCATTCGAGGTATTCTTGCCAGTAGTCTGCTTCTCAGACTTCTCATCTGGCTTGGGGGCGTGGTCGGACGCATCGAGTCCGACGCCTTCATTCTTGCTAGAAGTCTGCTTCTTAGATTTCTTGCTATTCGATTCCTGGGCGGCTTCCCACTGTTCGAAGGCGCAATGACGAGCCTCGAGGGCGCTGTAGATGGTCAGCAACTGACATCGGATACATGAGCGATAAGACGTACTCGAGTGCCCGCTCAGCGGCATCGATGAGGACTCGATGCCCAGTGTCACGGGCATCATGCCAGGCCCGGAAGCCTTCCTTCCATTCTTTCTGCTATCAAATTCGTGAGTAAAGTAGGCTTCAAACGGGATAAGAGGACATACACTTGGCGGCCGGGGCGGCGGCGGATTGTTGCCCGCCATGGTGGGCGTATTCTATTCAATCAAAACAAAATGCACGGATGTAGGTGTTGGTGATGGCGGTTATGGGCGCGAGGTGCGGTGGTGCGATGGTGATAGGTCGTGAAGGAGTTGGCAGAGCAGAGCAGAGAGCTCGAGCAGAGGAAGACGCGATATCAAAATTCTAAAACGCGAGACACACGCGACGCTAAGCCTGAAGCAGATATCATTGCTCGGCTGGACATCCAGGCCACCGTACTACTTCAACTCTAGGTATGTGTGCATGAACCACGACCTCACGAACATCATTTATACACATAACACACGACCGCGGCGAGACCTGACAGCAGCCCACCGCTGAGCCCAGACGTCAGATTCAATGTTTCCCGGTCTGACTTTCGCAGTCCAGCCATCATGTGCACATCGTCGGGGGAAGATACGCATCCCGATCATACACGACAGCAGAGGGGCTCATCATCTGCCCGTGATGACAACGCAAGCGATGAGACACCTCACGAGCCGATTTGGCGGCCGCTTGCCGGCTGCGCCCCAACGGGGGTCGAGCAGCTTATGTCGTGTAACATGAGCATCAAACCTCGTGCTGTTTGACGCTGGTGAACGCATTTTCTTGGATCTGGGCATGGGATACACACTGCAGTTGGCCGTGCTCAAGAACAAGTCGCCGGGTCTGATTCGGGACTTTAATGTCTCCATACATCGGTCCGGCCAAGCGACTCTGCCCAGCTCGCTGAACAGCTATCCAACAGCTGAAAACAGGAAGGTGGAGGCCTTCTATTCGCTAGAGGCTCTCGCTTCGGTTGTACAACATTTTCAGCAAAGTCGGGTATGCATGAGAGCTGCGAGGAAAGGCTACGCTATTCTTGTCTTTCAGCTCAGGCTCGCGAGCTTTGTTCACATTCGAGAGTGTCGAGGAAGCACTTTACACAATGTTTTTCTTGCAGCTATGACTTGTCATTGCTCGGTAGCTGACGTTGCCCACTGATACACAGGCGAGAGCAGTCTTTCCCATACGTCGGTACTCCAAGACCCCGCGAGCCTCTCCAACACAATGTCAAGTCTACGACACGAGACTGACGAGGCGCAATCGTCATTTGTCGACTCTACACAGACTCTGATCGAACCCGAAATTCAAGACGTAACACATCATGGCGGTTATGCTTTGGTAGGAGGCAATTATACTTCAAAGAACAGCGATGAACAGACCGAAGATCATCACTCGGCTCGCGACAGAAACGATATCACGACGACGAGCTTCCACGGCCCGACTACTTCAACTTCACGTAACGTACCGAGAACAGTCCTAACGACCATGCGATGGTGGTGGCCCGAGCTGCTGGCCTCCCTGTTCTCTATCGCGACCCTCCTGAGCATTATCGTCGTTCTGCAGCACTACAACTCTCGGACGCTATCCGACTTGGCTCTTCCGTCTGGCCTCACACTCAACGGTCTGGTCGCAGCTCTATCAACTCTGAACAGGGCATTGTTAATGGCACCGGTTGGTTCCGCAACTACGCAAGAGCTCTGGCTGCATTACGTATCTGAAAGTAAGAAGCAGCGATGTCGAAGCCAGCTGCGAGACTTGGCCATCTTCGATGGAGCATCTCGTGGAGTCTGGGGATCATTTGTTCTGCTGTATTATGCGCCATGGCGGACTAGAAGGTCTGCATGCTCCTACTCCAATGCTGTTCCAAGCACTGACTGCGAACTCACAGGTTGATGGCTGCAGTAGGCGCCCTCATTACCATCTTATCTCTGGCGTTTGGTACCTTTACCCAACAGCTGATCACCTACAGCGAGCTGAAGCCGACAACGACGCCAATTGGAAATATTCCCAGAGCTGAGAATTGGGACAGCGTAATGATCACAGGTTCTGAAAGTACCGGGCAGTACTTACCACCCCGGGAGATTGTTGCTGCTCTCTACAATGGCATTCTCACTACCGATACCCAGCCAGTCGCTGGCTTTTGTCCCTCTGGAAACTGCACCTGGCCTTTGACGCCATCTCTTGCCGTCTGTGGCGCATGCCAATCCACGAGCTACAACAAGACGTGCTTCAGTGATACTCGCTTTGGACCAACCTTCCCCTTCTGTAACTATACACTCGCGAGTGGATCCAACGTCATGCTTTTCGACTTCGACACCGACCCTGACTACGACCAGTACGACAGCTTTGATGCGGGGTATGCATTTCGTTCGATCACGGCAACTAACGGGAGCGCCGAGTTGGTGTCAGGTTATCTTGTACGTTTCGATCTCATCGGGGCGCCGGTTGGTACCAGCAACCTATACGACTTCGGGTCCAAGCTTAAAGCCTGGAACTGCTCCCTGGAGATGTGTGTGCATGCCTACGAGGCAGAGACCGTTGACTCGATGCCCACATTGAGGACGCAGTCCACTTCCAAGGGCTCAACGTATGATATGGATACGGATTACAACACGGTCAGACTACAGTCGCCCGATTCATTTCGCAACACGGCATTCAATATTTCCATCAGCGCTTATGCTGGCATGTCCACCTATCTGGAGAGAACACTCAGCGGGGCTGTGTTCTTGTCCAACAACGGGACTCAAGGCTTCGACAACGACCTGATCTATGGGATTTGGAACGGTACATCAGATGTCGATGCCTGGATCGAAAGAGTCCGAACAAGCCTCACGAACGTCATTCGCACGCTCAACAGCACGACCTCGCCTGAGTATGACGGAACATCCATGGAACTCGGTGTTACCATTCGCTGGGCCTGGGTTACTCTGCCGGTCGCCATGGTAGCCCTCTCGATCATCATGCTGGTAGCCGTCATGATTGAAACGGCGTCCAGTCCGGTGGAGGCTTGGAAAGGTAGCCCGCTGATCTTCTTGCTCTTTGGCGTGGACGAGGACATTCGACTGGCGGCCAAAGATCACACGAATTATTATTGTGGAGTGGACAAAGCTGTTGGCATGTGGCATACGAGGCTTTCCAGGGTGAATGACAACCTCTGGAAGTTCAAAGCGGCCTGAGTCGCACGTGCTTGCAGCGTCTTGGACCAGCGAGGACCGGGTGAACGGGTATTGGTAACCCCGATCAAACCGATCAACCCTTTGAGTGGGCATTGCAACTCACTTATCGTTGTCAATTCTTGCTGAGCTACACTTTGAACGAATCAGGGACAAGGCTGCAGTTCTGGCGCAGGCTTTGACTCAGGGGCGAACATCGGACACAGACCGAGGACCGTTGACGATGACTTGATACACCAATGCGAATCTCTGTTTCGTGCTGTACGAGAGACAACATCAACACGAGTCTACGAATGATCGGAAATTCGTTTACCAAGATCAATGCCTGCTGACGTTGAAATCTGTTTTAATAGTGAAGAGTGGACCGTGCGCTGCTGCTGGTTTGACTTCACCTCTTGCTTTGCTTGCGTGACTCGGGATTTTGTCTCAAGCTCACGCTTCTGATGGAACACAACTAAGGCACCATAAGATAGCATGGCAAGTTTACGGCATTCGGAGAATGAGAGTAGATCGTTCAAACGGGTCTGTTCAACGTACCAGTTCCAAAAGACAAGGCTCGACCGATTGATGGATGAAGAGGGTAAAGAGGAGAGTCCTACGTCGGTGTGAGTGTTTTTCTGCATTTCGACATCGCTCGGGCTCTTCACTGGTATTTGCGTCACCCGTATAGTATATGGTCACGAAAGCCGCAAGGACTTTGATGCAACAGGTTGGCAGCAGCCACATCCTCTCCACTCCAATAGACTCGCCCACGCAGACCTCGTCCAACGCCTCGTCCTTGCCATAGACGGACCTGTTCCCGGCGGAAACACAGTCCACGTAGCCCTATTCACGTACCGGGTAAAAGCAACAAATCCACACCTCAGCCTCAGGGAGCACCCGTCCAGCCACAACAAGGAGATTCAGACCAAACGCCTCCGACGACGTCTCAGGGTTCTCCGGTTTCAGGCTATGAAGCTCCCGCGGAGCTTCCAGGTGGATCTCATCGACCTCATGGCAACCTTGCACAACCTTCTGATACGTCAGTCCAACTCACTTCAACTCAGCCCTCTTTGTCTTCAAGACATAGTTATCTTGAACAATACATGATCGACATCAGTGCAGCCTCCAACCACCACTCATGCACCGACAAGTTTTCAGCCCTGTGCGGTAAGTGATGCCCTGGTCTGCAGCCAACCTGAATGCTCTGGCTTTGGCGATCTTAGGAAGATCGATGTTCAGCGACACGTAGCTCTGGGCACCGCGTGGCGCGAGGGAGAGATTGGATGCGCTGAGAAGTTCCAAGATGCGCTGAAACATTGCCCAAGACGTCAATCTGTCAGGTCGATTCGAACTGCTTGCGATTTCGATCATTTGAACGATGTGCTGATGTTTGGGTGAGCTGTGTATTCGGCTCAATTTTGTGACGTTTCGTTTGCGGTCTGTTGTATCGTTGTCGGCTCTCTGAGCAATTCCGTCCATGCAGTCTTGGACAGGAGTTGTCGATTGTTAAGTCACAAATGTGCGTTGCGGTAAGGCGCCTGCCCGTACAATCTAGTAGACGTATCTAAAGTCCTTCCTCTGCCTGTCCGTCAGATTCGCCCAAGTCTCCGAAGCATCATCAGCCGTAACCTCGTTATCATCAGTGACATCAACTCTATGAGTAAGATCGTGCTGCGCAACATCCGGCGCAGGTCCGTACAGTCTATCCCTTCTCTTGTTCTCCCACAGATAGTACGAAGCCAGGAAAAGTACCACAAAGATCGCCGACAGCTTCGTCGCCACGAGGACGTCTTTGCCGGTGCGGTACTCCGGTGCGTCTTTTCGTTGCACTGCGTATGGAGCAATGACTTGGCCTAGGGAGAATGAGCCGCTGAGCATGGCAGCCGAGAGACCTCGTTTTGTATGCCCTGAGACATTGGCCGCCATCCATTGGTATTTGATGGCTACCGTGGCCAGGGAGAATGCGATCATATAGATTCCCGTAAGCTGAGCTCCTTGGTTCGTGTTCGGCGCCCAGGCCAACAATGCAGCCCCGACGAAAGCGAGAGAATAGCCAATGGCAGAGACGGCCCAACGGTGTAACCAGTGTTTCCGAACACAATAAGCGCCGAAAAGGATGGCGACGATCCCCACAGCCCCTGTAGGCATGGAAAGGAGTGCTGCTTCTTTCGATGTAAAGCCAAACCCTTTGATGAGCTTGGCTCCATATGTACCAGTGATTCCGCTACCACAGGACACAATGGTAGTATTGAGAGCCAGGAGCCAAATTTGGGGGTCGCGGAAGAACTCTTTGATTTGACTGCGCTCCCAATGCCGACTCGATATGCCGGTCTTGTTGATGGCAACATGATGTAAAACTGCTGTTTTCTCGGCGTCGGTGAGGAACCTGGCTTTCATGGGAGTATCCGGCATGAAGAAAAAGGCCCATAGGCCCGCGACTGTGCTGATTAGACCGAGGACGAGGTACATGATTCCTGTCAGTTTCCCGTTAGCTGAGTATCAAATGTCAAAATGACACTTCTACTCACGCCAGCCTCCAAAGTTGTCGTTGGTCACGAATTGGAACCCGTAGGAAATCAAACCGCCAATGATGTCTCCCATGCCGATACTCGAGAACCACCAGGCGTAACGGATTGCTTGCTCGTCCTTGCGGTAGTACTGCGCGCTCAGGAGCATAAGTGATGGCGGGATTCCTGCGTCGAAGATGCCCATGAGCAGTCGAATAGCCATGGCCTGGGGATAGTTTTGAACGGCTGCCAGACATGCTAGAAGTAAAGGATAGAAAGTCAGTATATGCCTCAGATATGTTGTGGGGTGGGCTTCTGCCCTTCGTTACCATTCACTATGCCCCAGATTGTCATGGTCGTCCCTAGGAACTTGCCAATGGGCACTTTGCTGAGTGCGAGACCCACAAAGGGCGAGGTGCACAGGTAAGCCCAGTAAATAGACGATGCAACGTTGTTGAGCTTGTTGCCCTCTTCGAGTCCTAGATCTTCCGGTAGACCCATGATTATCGCGTACTTGAATTGATGTTTGTCGAGGTATTGCAAGAACATCATTGTGTACCGGAGAGCCATCAGTTTCTCTTCTCTGAAGTATCGGTGCGGTGCCCACTTACCATCAAAGGTATTATTCGCCAGTCTATCTTCCGCCGCAGGCGCTTGATATCGACGGAGTGTTCTCCAACAACGTCGGCATGATTTCTCAAATATCCCAGCGCATCATCTACGGACACTTTGGAATGTCTTGAGCTCAGGGAAGCTCTTCGAATGCCATCCTCCAGATGGTCGGCTCGGACTTTTTCGCTGTCTTTCATCGTGTTGCTCAGTGTGAGGTCGAATCAACGTCTCCGCTCGTGAGAGATATGCATCCGCAGACAAGGCTCTTCGGGAGGTTGTTAAGCATTTATACATCCCGACCGTGGAAGTCGGCGGAGAGGGTTGTCTCAAATGTTTGGGCCAGCGGCACGCCAAGTTGGGACGTTCCAGCTGGCACTAATCACCTTGTGCCAAATCATTTCATCTTGGAAGCTTGTTCTACGATGTACGGTGTTGGAGTCCGGGGAAGATGCAAGGCCACATGATCCTGGAAGGCTGTCAAGGTTGAACCGGATGTGCACAAGGAAGAAGGGTCTGCTCGCCGAGACCCTAAGAGCGTCCACCTAGAGCGTGGAAGGGCTCATTCGTGCTTATGTTCTGCGTTGGCGACGGTGGACAGGCATCTTTAATGTTTCGGCCTGTGGTCGTCGGCTGAAGATGTACTGATTATCCGGGTTCAACACGTTGCAAGCACTCGTTTTGGTACCCACGGGGATCCATGCTGGGAAGTGGCGGAAGCCCGGCGCTGAGGTCTTGGGGTGCCTTGGAAGCCGCAAATAAAAAGGGATGACCTGTTGTAGAGAATGCCATTGCTTTTTGTCTTTTCGGTGATGCCCGTCCTGGGGTGGAGGGTTGTAAAGGAGATGAGATGGTGAGATGAGGTGAGCTTCGGATCTCTGATTGTCCGAGACCGGGTACGGGTACGGGCGCGATGCTTCAATGTCGTCTTCATTCAAAAGTGGTGATGGTGGTTTACTAAGGCTCTAACAGCAAATTTGACGATGGTAACATGAGAAGTAGTGGTCCAAGAGTGACCAAGGCCGTGTTCAGCAGAGTGTGGCCTGAGGCATGAGACTGACATAAGCGTCTCCGCTTAGTCATGATGACATAGACACGTGATGAACTTTCTGCCGTACTTCCTTGTCGGACTTCCCTCCTATTCTTCTACCATCATTCGCCGCTACACTGCAATCTTCTGTCTTACCGTCTATGAACATTCACCAGCACAAGACTCACATGCCTCCGTTCGTTCCAATGTTTCGAAGGTTCGTTGTGCCCAGGCGCCAGCGGCCTCATGCCGCATAGCTTCAACCTACCACAGATGTACTTGTTGGTGGCTGTGGCACAGTGCTCTTGGCTCAACATTGCTATTTGCAATATGCTCTAATCGTTTTCTATCATGCTTTCAAATCTACACCTCCTAGCCACAGGAGAGAGGTTCTCAGTTCAAGATGCTCTTGCCCCTTTTGCACCTCTCTCTGGTGCTCACCTTCGTCCATGCCATCGGAACATCTCGATTGCCTCTATGGAGTGAACGCTACCGAGTAGAAGAGACCGAAGACGCAGGAGAAGTCTCAACAGCACTTCACGGCCATCAATCGCCGCTGTCTGATCACGTCTCCACATCGAGCCCATGGAAGACGGCGACTATGGAAATTGAAAGGTGGTCAATGTTTGGATGGCCAATTTTCTTCACCAGCATCGCCATTGGCAACCCGCCCCAACCATTCCGCCTCGTGATCGATCTCAGCTGGGGAGGTGTTGGCGTGAGAGGCATTGACTGCAAGGACTGTGGTGTTCCCAAAAGATTCAGCTTCAACCGTTCGGCCTCGTCCTCCTCAGTGGCTTTGAATGAATCGTTCAACAGTGAGATCGCTGCAACATCATGGAGTACTGATGCAGACACTGACAGATCTCCTCGCCACTCGCAGTGAATATCGGTGGCCATTACGCAGCGGGCGAGCTCGTGGCGGACGACATGCAATTTTCCGCGGTTCTGCTACGCAACATGACCTTGGGTGATGTGAACTATTTCGACGGCGAAAACATCGTCTACCTGATACTCGAGGACTTCTGCGACGGATAATGATCCCGGTGATCTGTGTTGAGTATTCTAACGAAAGCACAGGGTAATCGGCCTGTCACCTCCCAATTCAACCGCGTTGTCCTTCGGAGATATCCCCAAGCCACATCAAAACTTCATGTATACTTTGGTGAGCTCGTAAGCTCTCGAAGAAAAGGTCATGACAATTAGCCTTCCCAAGACCAAAGACCGCATGGGCAAGATCGTCCTGGGAAAGCGGGTATCCAAGGTTGAATTCAGTATCCCGCTGGTGAACAAGCCTGCTTCACACAGCCTTGAAGACAGCTGGAATGTCATGCTCAACTCGGTCACTCTCGAAGGACCTGTGCCTCTATTGCTTTCCATGCAAGATGTCCTCATGGCCGTTAATGGGGACCTGAGCCTTCAGCTTCCGAAAGAAGCAGCAGAGGACATATACGAATATCTTGGCGCAAAGCAGACAGAAGACGGCGCTCAAATTGGATGCGACCTGCGTGAAACCCTGCCAGATTTAGTGTTTAACCTGGATGGTAAGGAAGTCGTGCTCACTTGGCGAGACTACACCCTGAGATTGGTTCCTCTGATTAGCAATCCCACACCGTGGTGCATTGTCAACATCGAGCCCAACTACTTCGGTGACAAGAACAGTGCTGGAATCGGGCTCGCTTTGATGGATAAGTTCGATCTGATGTTTGACATGGAGGTGAATGAGCTTGGCTGTAAGTGATGTCTACTTGTCGTTCAGAACACGAGCTGATGGTCGAAGACCAGTCATTCGCCGCGGATAGCAAGAAGACGTGGTCTCTTCGTTCGAATAGCGCATGTTTTCATGATCGCCGAAGTTCTAGACAATCATTTCGCTTTCGCTACGACACGATGCCATCGGGTGCCGATCCTGCCATTCTCCTGCCCAAGCTGTCCGAAATGCTGCAAGATCTTCCACTTGGAGAAGTGAGTGTCATTGCTGTCCCAATATACAGGCGTGATCTCTGGACGTAAAGATTGTGCATGCTTTGCGTCTTTCTATTGTTCACAACAAAGTACAGAGGCCGCGAAACAGCCACGGCTACCGACGCCGAATTGGGGGAAGATAAATTACCATCGTCGGGCCGAAGCACGATCATCTGGACCATCTGTGACCATTTACCATTTCCGTAGATTCTCAAGTCTATGGTACGGAGACCGTGAATCTTTAGCGCATAAAGCTATGTCGATAGGGGTTGGATCATTCGCACAGGAGCGAAGACTACCAAGTTAGCTGATAAGGCTGAAGTATAAGTATGCGTATCGGGTCTGAGCCTATTTGTAAGTCTTGAACACCAGACTAAAGGATCGACCTCGATACTATGAAGCTCACTATCTTTGCTGCTTTCATTCCCTTCATCGTTGGCGTGTGCGCCGACGCCGGACACTGGGCATGCTCTCTACCCCTATCCTGTACTTGCAAACCGCTAATTGGCATACAGAATTGCGAAGGCGGCTCTTGTTGGATTGGAGGCGATCATGCACTGGCATGCACCCAGGTATGAGCCTCTCAACGCAGTTGCATTAGTAATGAGTTTGACTGATGACATTCCATCAGGACCATCCCTGCAAAGTCAAAGGCAATGGGTAAGTTGACACGTGGGACGCATTTTCCGGACTCTTCCATCGTAATCGAACGCGATCTGATCTCCGAATAGATGCATTCCGATCGATAGCGATAATGACGGACGATACGACATAGCCCATTGTTCTTAGAGTTGGAGATCAAACAACCAGGGGGAGCTCGTCGACTGAGATTCGAGAAAGTCCACCCGACCCGGACGCCAGCGAGAAGACAGGGGATTTTCTTTGAGGGCTTTTGCCCTCTTCTGTGTGAACAGCAGCTCATTGCCGTTCGTTTTCTATATTTTTGAGACTGTTGTCGCTCTGTAAAGTTGGACCGGATCAGTTCGGCCGAAGATGTAAAAATAGGATGCTTGACTGGGATACCGTATACCCCTTCAAAGTTCGTTCCGTTGACGAGAAGAGCCTACTTGAAAGTGGGGTCGAACTCGACAAAATCACACTCGTCCAGCTGAAACTCGTTTTTTGGCCTCCTGCTGTGTCCAGGTCGGTGGAAGTGGTATCTTCTGCTCTCAGAGACCAGCTAGCACCACGATGCCATTCTGGCTGTCAGCAACGACATCTTCCGCCAACACGATGGCCCAACGTATCGCCCTCTTGCTTTATAGCCTCTCGATGACAGTGGCCAGCGCCGAAAAGACGTGTTGTCTCCGCACCATCGAGAGAGACGTTGCCATTCTCGGAGGTGGCGGATCAGGCACATACGCGGCTGTGCGCTTACAAGAAGATTTCAACAAGTCCATCATCGTAATTGAAAAGACTTCTCTACTCGGCGGACACGTCAACACATACTTTGACCCTCAGACGCAAGAACCAATTGACTACGGAGTTATTTCATACATCGATTACGGACCATCCAAGGACTTCTTTAGGAGATTCAACGTCGAGACAAAGCCTTACATACCTTCTCCGCAGAACAACATGTACATCAACATAGCGACAGGAGCGAATCTTACGAAGTACGAACCTCCATCGATGGAAGAGTTGACGGCGGCGTTGAAGACTCTGCGAGAGGTTTCGAAGAAGTACGACAAGTTTCTCTTCCCGGGCTTCTATAACTTCCCTCCTCCGGACGATATCCCGCACGAGCTGCTCATGCCCTTTGGAGACTTTGCAAATCGCTATGGAATACAAGCAATCGCGCCGGCAATGGCTGAGGTCTCGAACGTTGGAGTTGCTGGGATCAGCCAAGTCATGACCTTGTACGTGTTGATGGTGTTCAGTGGACCCGTCCTGGAAGGTCTGATACAGCAGTCGTTCTTCGTGCCGGCGACTGAATCAAACAGCTTGCTCTATGAGAGGGCGTATGAGCTGTTGAAGAAAAATGTTTTTCTCAACAGTCGTATAGCCGATGCTCAACGGGACAGGAACGGGGTCGAGCTTCTCGTCGAAACGAACGAGGGAAATGTCCTGATCAAGGCGAAGCAACTTCTTATCACGGCACCACCAGACAGTTCAAAACTGACCATGCTTAACCTCGACCGCCGGGAGCGAGACATATTCGACACATTTACTCCGACCTGGTCTTTCGCCGGGATCGTAAGATCGTCCTCCCTTCCATCAAATACCACGATCAACTTCTTTGCCCCTGGATCCGAGCCGAAGAATTATCTCGACATTCGGAATTACGACCACACGCTCTACTGTTCCTCTGTCGGGTCACAGTTCTTCCGCGTCCTGGTCGCTACATCGTATCCTGTGAGCCACGAAGAAGCTAAAGAGCTCATTATGCGAGGTATTCAGGGGATGCAAGGATACGTAGATTCAGATGTCGAGTTTGTTGCTTTTGTCGACCACAATTCTGTTCTTTGGAGGCAACCCGAGGACTTGCTGAGGAAGGGGCTTGTGCAGGATATGTACGCATTGCAGGGTCATCGGTCGACTTATTATACGGGGGGTTTGTGGTCAGCCGATTACTCCGCGAATGTGTGGGCTTTCACGGATACGGTACTGCCGATGATTGTCGATTGATGAGAAGAGCTTTCGTCAACGAAAAAGTGCTTTTCCGACTGGAATATGTAACGTCTAGTGATCACACGGTCGCCGGATCGAAATAAGAACAATCAACATCCTCAACCCTTTCAGTCATCAAGTTTCCCCTCGTCCGCCTTGCATTTCTCATGGGCAAGTCATCACGCCCCCGTTGTAATCACATGGACCTTCCTGGACGGCAATGTTGATAAAGCCTCCATCACCCTGCAGGTTGAAGGTGCTTGGTCCAGACAAGTAGAAGCAGTCGTAGCTGGGGCAAGGTCAGTCATCCGATTGAACATCTGTATGGTGCCTCAAGAACGATGAACTTACTCAGTGTGCAGTGGTCCAGACTTGAACTCAACGCTGGTCAAATCGCGAATCTTGGACGTATCATCAACAGAGTATCCAACATTGACACACACAGCAGCTTCATTGTTGGCCGATCCAATCTGCATGAATCAATCAGCACCTACAATCATCTCATCATTTCGAAGGAGTGAGAACGTACCATTCCCTCAACAGTCTTCTTCGTAAACTCCTCTCTGGCGTCGTCCCAGTTGGCGATTTGGTTAATGATGTTGGAAATGTGCCCGGCCGCCTGGTTGACGGCCGCCGTGACAGCTGCCGAGGCCGCGGCTGTGAGGATTGCTGTCGAGATGGGATCGATTCGCTTCTCGAGGACGGCAGACTCCTTGCGCTCACCGGTTGGGGCTGCGGCAGCGAGGCCGAGGAAGAGAGTCGAGAGGATTGAGAACTTCATGGTTGAAGAGGTGTTGGGTTTTTGGAAGCAAAGATGCTTGGTGAGAGGCTTGAAGGCTGATCGGTTGATGGAAATGCTGAGAGGATGTTTCTGATGAGGATATGTTTGCTGGCGATGCTCAAGGTGACTTTATATGCTCTCCTTCGCAATGCCCTCACTCGACTTCTCGAGGCATCAACATGGTGAACAGAGAAAGCGATGTTCTCCCTTCCTTTTGCCGGTGCTATCGTCGTTGGCATCGTTTTGAAACTATTGATTCTGCCCTCGCCTCCATCAATATCTCCTTGGCATAATCTCGTTTTGCTGGCAGACTGCCATCATCATGAGGGGTTGAAGTGAGACATGCATGATGGTAGTAGGATCATGTCACTTGACGTGTGGGACCTTCGTGTTGCAAAGCGCAAGGAAGAGCAGAGCGCAGCTTCTTGAGAACATGATGATGGACACGTTCTCGACTCCGCGTGGAGAAATTTGCTGAGCAGTGGACCTGTATTTTGGAATAAGGACCTCGTCAATCTGACGCATCTGTGGGAGTCCAGCAATCTGGTTGATTTCAGGAACCACCTTCTGGGCTCTGCAGCTCTGTCGCTGGCATCGAACTACTGCACGTCGCTTCTGTGACGTTGCAGTGGCCAGAGCTCCATGGAGTGTGGGGATAAGGCTATAGTTCAAACAGTAGCAAAACCCCAGTCAGCATGTGAGACATAGCCCCATCGCCAAGGACCGTAATGAGGTCCGTGGAAAATATCAATGAGGCTAGTAGTCCTTTCAGCCACACACGTGCAGAAGCGCCCGGACTTGATGGTTCTTTTAGGGTAATAGCCAAGCTTCACGTGGACGTCCGGTAGGAAGAATCGGGACTGTATGCCGATGTAACCGGTACCGGAGTTGGGCCTGAGGATGCTATCGTCCTGGTTAGGGGCATTCGATTGAGTCATCCTCATCTTAACACCTGAATGGTTTCATCATTCTTTTTCAAAATGGGGTGATCTTGATGCCAGTCCAGGTCAAAGTATGTTATGTGTTGTCATCGCGGCCAGTGGGTAGTCGTCCTCACACACAAGTTGGCGTCTTTGAGTTGAACAGGGCCCTGTTGGACCAAAGGCTTGATGTCGGCTACGCAGGTTGGCGCCGGTGTCTCTGTGCGCTATCCAGAGGATAAGCGATGGTAACATGGAGGATGGATGAGAGGTGAAGTCGCAGTCGAATGTGGAAGGTCACACTCCTCATGGTCAGGGGTCCTGCCACTAGCCCCTGAGCCAATCAGCCAATCGTTGGGGGAGCCGGACCCACTCTCCAGCCACCTCACTTGTCTGCATCGACTCTCCTCCTTCTTCACTTCGTCATGACACCCATCTTTAACTGCTGTTGAACTCCGTCAGTCAAAGCTGTGGCACGAAGCATCGTCAAGTCGATGTGAGGCCCCAGAAATGGAAACCTCTCTTTAGATCAGCTTTTCCACGAGCCATCGCCCTGATCCAACACTCCCACGCCAAAATGCACCCATGCCGTCTCTTATTGCATGCCAGAATCATCGTCGGGTGCTCTTCAAGCCGGAAGCAGAGCTGACGATTTGCTCTGTGGAATGGGAACTGGCTCCCGAAGTGGCCAAACCGCATTCCATTGCCTGAGTGCCCATCGACGCTGGACTCGAGAAGGTCTTCGTCAGGATGATTGTCTCGGCGCACGCGATCTTGGTCGTCAACGCGACTGCGACTCGCCACTGGAAATTGTGAAATGCGGACGTCTTCAACTTTGCAAGTTGCGACCAAAGGCCGAAGCTCTTATGCCTGCCAGAGACTCCTCATTTCAGAGAAGGCATTGATGTTGTTTGCATCCCACAGGCCCGAGCCATTTCTGATATGGCAGAGTCCGGCAAGGATGAGACATGAGGGTTGCGAGAGTGGCGACATTCTCATGAAATGAGTCGGACGGATGAACAGTAGCTCAAGTCTCCATCTTCGCCCCCGGAACAGCTTTGCTGGAATTAGGAATCAGAGTCTGCCGCTGAGCTCAAATTCTCAGCTATGACTTGCTAGCGCAAAGAAGTACTATATCATCTGGATCGGCAGAGAATCTGAGCCAAGCCTTTACATTCAGAGTTCCTTGGATTGGCCCATCTGGGTTCACTGCGGCTTGGTCGGAGTTCAACGATGACAAGAGGCAGATAATCCTCATGCATCGGGACCTCAGACCGCTCTACGGATGGCTCTTCGGACTTGAGGCATCGGTAGCCGACCTGCGAGACACGACCCATGTCGAGCTAACTAGGAGTTAGGGCCTCCAACATTGATTTGTTCTTGCGCACGACAGCAGTATCTACGAGGCTCGCAAGCACATTATTCCTGCATCGCTCAAGTCAGTATTTGACGAGTCAGCCTGTTTGCTCGCCAAATCTCCTCCGTGAGAGGTCTTGATGTCTCGTGAGTCATCTTTCTTGTCTTGGGAATGCTTCAGAAATACCGTCTTCGATACACGATTGCTGCTGAAATCGATACAGCTTCATGCATATCTCTTACAACCTCGAGATGCTCAGTTGCAACATCCCACTCTCGATCACAATCAAAGAGGCAGGTCTATCGAGCTTCGAGGCGACTGCACCATCATATGGTACCGGTGGACGCTATGCTGCCCAGCCGCAGCAGCCAGGATTAGAGCCTGAGGATTTTACTGATCAGGCGAGCTGTGAGCATGCTGTTCCGGTCCTAGGTTGGCTGATGTGACCACATCGGTCTGAATGTCTGTACTCACGGCCATCAACATCAGGTTCACAACATTGCAGACCATCGACCGAACTCAGATCTCAAGATGTGTAAACCGCCAGTGTCGCTCACAGGTATGTTAGGCACAGCTCCAATTCCTCTCAAATGCGGTCTTTTACCGGAACGACATATTCGACGCCAGACGGCAGAGATCTCTTGATCCCACCAGGTAGGATCATTGCAGATCCAGCCATCTGTACAGAGTGTAGATGACTTTCTCATCTGAAAGCGATGACCCCTCAATCAGCGCTCTGGCTTGCCTGCCGTGGCCGTTCATCACCGTCATTGCCTCGATCAAGCAGCGTGGAAGCACAGCCAAGCTTCTGAAATTGAGACACGCTGCAGGACCTTTTTCCGAACTAGTCCCCGGATCCAGGCTTTTGGAAAAATCTTGTTGTGTGGCAATAATTCATCTCAGGCTGGCTCGACAACTTCTGGTCGTTCGACAATGTGCTTTGGACACTCGGATGTCACGTCCTCTCCATTTCAAAGCTGGACTGTTATCAGGATCCCCAGAAAACCCCATCCCCAATCTCCAGTTTGTTCACATGACGGCAGGGGAATAGGGCCGAATTGCGGAGACTCTCCGGGATGCCAACCATCGCCCAGGCCCTATCGTGACACGCCAAGCCCTCACCACGATTCTGCCATGCGAACTTGACCTCTTCTGCAATCGAATCCGTTTTGCGAAGACTCTAAGAGACGACTTTTGCGCAATTCAACGTGTTCACGGCCTTGCTAATGCCGCTTGGCAATGGTCATGTCTCAACTCCGTGTGGAGACCCCGAGCCGTATCGAACGCTTGGGATCAAATGAGCCTGGACTATATATTCGCAATGCGAGCCCTGTCCAACGACAGAACTTCCAGTCAGTCTCTCCTCGCCTGGACCGTCCCTATCTGAAACGACTTGCGACCATTCGTTGATCTGCCAAAGATGGGTGGTGCAGTTCCCGCAGGAGGTCTGAACCTCAATATCAACTGGAAAGAGAACCGATGGGCCGTCTTCTTCTGCCTCGTGGCAACAATCGGTGCCCTGTGTTACGGTTATGATGTACGGCATTCACCACTGCCAATGCAGAGATACGACTGACCATATTGTAGACGATTTACTACACCGGCATCCAGGGGATGCAATACTTTGCCCGCGACTACGGAATCCAACAAGCAGACGGCACATACGAACTCGGCACCACCTTTCTCTCCGTCAGCGCATCGATCATCTACGTGGGCGAATTCCTCGGAGCTCTCTTGACGGCCCCCATCAACGACAAATTCGGCCGCAAAGCTGTCTTCGCCTGCGCTTCTTGCTGCATCATCATCGGCGCAGTCATCCAGGTCTGCGCATACGGTATCGACGGCGTCTTCTACGTGGGCAGAGTTTTTGTCGGTCTGGGTGTTGGCCAATTCACAGCGACGTGCCTCATGTATGTTGCGGATGTCGCTCCCAGCGCTATTCGAGGTCCGGCGTTGATGATGTTCCAATTCATGCAATCTATTGCTCAGTTCGTCGGAGCTTGCGTCAACCAGGGAACGGAGACGATCGATGGTGCTGCTCAGTACCGACTGCCAATGGGCTTGCTCGTCGTTCTGCCGTTGACGATGTTGATCCTACTGACCATCACACCGGAGTCGCCAGTCTGGTACATGTCCAAGAACAGGAGGGAGGATGCTAAGAAGGCTCTTATTAAGATTAACAAGAGCAATCCTAACTACGACGTCGGACCAGATCTCAAAGCCATCGAGGATCAGATCAACCTTGACCGCGAGATGGCGGCTGAATCTACGTGGAGTTCTTTGATCTTGGACCCAGTCGAGCGCCGAAAGCTCATCTATTCCTGTGGTGTCATGTTTGCGCAGCAGATCAACGGTATTCAGTTCTGGTACACTTACGGAGTCGTCTTTGCTCAGTCGATCGGTGTGGGAGAGCCCTTCACTATCAACACGATCATCTACGTAAGTACTGAGGAGAACACTATCAGTCTGCACTTGTAGCTAATATCGTTTCGTCTAGGTTGTCCAAATCATCACAGTCGGTCTCTCCGTAGTTTTCGGAAACAGAATGAAGCGCCGATCAAACTTACTCGTCTGCACAATCGGTATGCTGGTATCACTGGTGGCTGTCGGCGGTCTGGGCACCACCAAAGACGCAGACGGGAACTTCAGTCGTGGAGTTGGAATCGGCATTGTCGTCTTTGCCTACTTCAACATCGTGTTCTACAACTTCTCGATCGGAACTCTGTCCTACACCATCGCCTCCGAAATGGCCGTCGGCCGCAACAGGAACAAGATCACAGCTTGTGGAATGGGTACCTTCTTCTTCACCGTCTGGCTCATGGTCTTCACTTCGCCATACATGTACTACGATGCCAATCTGGGCCCGATGGTCGGCTTCGTATATGCTGGAACGACACTCGTAAGTACTAATGTCTCCTCAAAAACTTAGGCACCAAGCTGACCTGAACAGTTCACTCTCGCATACTCCTGGTTCTGTGTCGGCGAGACGACTGGCCGCACAAACGCCGAGCTTGAGCGCTTCTTTGTGGAGAAGATTCCTGTTCGCGAATGGGCAACTCATGTCTTCGAGAACGAGAACGATGCTGCATCGTCCATTTATGGACCCGAGAAGGAGAAGGATGCCGTTGTGTCTGCGCAGGTTGAGGAAAAGGCGTAGAGACAGGCTCAGCATGACAGACTCGCTCGGCTTAGACAACGCTCGCTGTATTCTAATACGATCAATCGAGCTATGAACTCAGACAAGGCCTCTCCTCGCTCGAATTGCCGCTCTTGCTTCGACTGCAAATGCTTTTCATGACTCCTTCTACCAACTCGCAGTCAAGACGAAGTTTGTGACAAGTCCATCCGTCTATGCGATCACGCCAATGCGGTCGATATCGGGCGCATAAGGTGAGACACTGGACAAGCCAGAAATGGTGATCGTATTAGCACCAGAAGTACTGAAACCAGACAGCCGCACCAAGAAAGACTTGTAAACATCCGTCGTCCACTCGTACCCAGAAAGCGGAAAGACAACGCTTTGGCCAGGACCACCATTGACGCTGACACTCGCACCTCGCACATTGCCGTAGCCGCCATCGTACAGGTATCCGATCTCGCAGTCGATGTAATCGAAGCGTACATCCTGGGAGCCCTGGGAAGTGTAGACGTTGTTGAAGGTGAGGGTATTGCCGTCGCCGTTGCCGATGTAGCCGACCTTCTTGCCGCCGGAGCAGCCTGAGCAGGATTGAACATTGGCGTTGCCGTTGGTCTGGGCGGCTTCGGCTTCGTAGTATTTGAGTGACGGAGCGGCTGCGTTGTTCTTGACGATATTGGTTAGGCGAAGTGGGACTGATCCATGGGCTTGGACGGTTGTAAAGTATCGGTTGGCGTTGGTGACTTTTTCGCCGGTCTACTGCAGTGTCAGTTTTCTGGGAGGCCAGAATGCATGCAAACATGTACATACCCATAGATTGGTCACTGTGGCCGTCGAAATGCCATAGTCGGCAAACTCGATACCAAGGGACCGCTGAGTGTTTGACTGGTCCACAAGGAGGACGGCAAGATCACCATTCGATAGCTGCCCGGAGAATTGATCGTTATCGAGTGAGAATCGGTGCGCGAGCTTCGCTGGTTGGCCAAGAGAATCTTGGTTGATCGCAATGATGCCAGTGTTTTGAAGGATGGCCTTAACGTCGTTGCTCATGGTCTGTAGAAGAAGTAAGCAAATGTCCGACATCTACGATTGCATGTATCAATCTCGACTCATTCCGATCCACTTACATCAAGACGTGTAGAGACAATCAATGGGCTCTTGAAGTACGCCCAAGCAGCGAATTGTGTGGCCTGCTCCGTGAGGGTCATGCCCGGGTTGCCGACTTCGAGCAGATCCATGTCCGCGAATCGCCCAGGTCCAGAGAGGCCGTTCTGTGCGACGTGGATGATTTGATTGTAGATACGCATAACGTTGTTCCAGCCTTGTGCAACGTCGTCGCTCACACGGTAAGACGTGGCGAGTGGAGGTGTCCACGCAGATGGACCATACAGCAAGTTGGAGCTGTTGGTGTACGGGACGCCCCACTGGCAGACGAGCATGCCTTTGATTCCCACTGAGCTGAGAGCGTTTTGCATAGCGCCGTATCTGGTCTTGAAATCATCGCGGGGAGTCTTCGGAGCGTTGTTATTTGGACCATCGATGTAGCAATTATCGACCTAGAGCCAAGCAATCAGCGCGCATTCGTGACCGTCATAATAGTCCGATCGACTTGCCTTCAAGTATGCCGTGTTCCACCCTGAAAGTTGCATAGCATCCTGTTTCTCGTATCCTAAAGAACCAGGTCTCACCGGACCAATGAAATCGCAGGCGTACTTGCCCTGGTCGGTATACATTCCCCATTGCTGATAGCTTCAGTCAGTCCACTGTGTGATATAAGATGCGATTAGCGGCATACAAATCCCTTAGAGATTGCCAAGGCGCTGAGTGGCTTAATGCCGTCTGGGAAAGCATCGTGGTCGTAATCGATTGAGCCATTGCCTTGTCGCTGCTTGCCCTGCCAGCCACAGTCAAGCCCAAACTGGTTGTAGCCCACTGATCGAAAGCCCAGATTGGAGAAATTGTTGATTGTATCTCGGACGTAAGTCTGATTGATTGTGCATGCCGCAGCGTTGTAGGTGTTGAAACCCATGACTGGTGTTCGGCCGAAACCATTGTCAAGAGCTTCGGCGAGGGTGGCGGCAAGGGCCGTCGTGAACAGGAGGTGGTGAGGTGCCATGTTTGCGATGATTCTGGAGAGTAATCATGTGCATGCGAACTTGTTCTTCAAATACACTTGCATGGCCCGTTGTGAGTGTTGTCAGAGAAGACGGTGGCAAGAGGCTAGCGTTGGAGGACTTTCGAAAGTCAAGAGATTTTCCGTGAATCGAAAGCTGAGGTGAGGTCAAGTGTGAGAGTCTAAATCATGGATTAGCCTAATGTGGCATGACTTGGACCTCAGACAGGGCATTATAGCCCTATTCTGTCCCACGGCGGAGCTATTCTGCGAGATCTTTCGAGGACCTGGATCCATCTAGCCTCGTTCCTCCACATGGCCACAATGTGAACTCACTCCACTTCCCCGGACTTCGTATGATCCTTTCTTCGCGCCTCCTCGACCAGGCTGCAGGATGCATGTGCTCCAGACGATCGGACACTAGCCAAAGATCTCGTTTGAGACACGCGAGCAGCGCGTGGAGTTGCGTGCACATGCTGATCTTTGGCTATCGATTCGGATCAGTGCGGTACGGTTCGCATGGAGAATTTTCCCAGCCATGAGCGGCTTCAATGTTTTCAAAGCGGCATGTGTGACTGCGGACTGGAGGCGAATTTCTTGGGCGGCATTGCTAGGCGCAATTGGCTGCCAGACTCCGATGATAGCTTTTCTATGCTTGACCAGAAAGCATCTTCTTGCATGCTCTGTCCGAGGGATGCTGCTGCCGAGGTGATCCAGCCCCTCCGAAGCAGAGATCATGTGGTCTCTCAGTGGGTCGAAGCATAGTGAAATGGCCTACATCGTCCACATCCCGATCGTTCTAATCGAACAAGGCTGCGGAGAATCTATAGCTTCGCTTGAAGGTCGACGCTACGCAGCGTGATGGGCAGAGTCTTTCGCTTCGGCCTGAGTCTTGTCATCTAAACGCAGTATGCGTACTGGGCTATTGACTTGTCATCGTGATTCGAGAATGCCGGCATATTCGAGCGCCAGAAGCGCCAAATGGCGTCGGCCTTGACTGGAAACGTCAAGTGGGAGTGGTGGAAGAGAAAGAGAAAGAGAAGCGCGTGAGCGCGCGAAGATACCAGATCTCAGACCGATTAAAACATACGCTAATCCAGTTGGGATTTAACAGGTGGTCTGAGCAGACAACGACTTCCAAACTCCAACCAGATGCCGCCGCCTTCCGTCCAACGATCACACCCTTGTCAGCCGAATGTATCAACATGTCAGCCTGCGATCGCTTCTGCTCTATTACCGAGCTGGTCGCAGTGTTCTTGCACCAGGCTGAGATCCAAGTGCTCCTCAATTGCCTGCGCGTGTGCCACAAATGGCATCAACTCATCGACGAGTCCGAGATATTGCAAGAGAGACTCTTCTTCAAGCCCTGCAAGAATGAAAACAAAAGTGAGCCTGAGGGGAGAGCAAGCTCTGTGAGAGTGAATCCAGTCCTGGCGTCACACTTTGACCCAATACTCTCGTGTCGGGAGAATGAAACCCTCCTCCCAAGTGGACGGCCGATTCCTCTACAGTCAAAGTCATGCTCCTACAACGACCTTGCCGAGCTACAGTGGGCTCGAGACGGCATGAGTTCAGACGCTCCGGCATGTCGGGCCTTTGCAAGAAGTGAAGCATCCTGGCGTAAAATGCTCGTTTCGCAACCTCCTATAGACCGCCTAGACTGGTTCCATTCGTGGGAAAGCGCCGAGTATGGAGGCGGTGACACGCCTCTAGTAAGTGGCGAAGGTCACGAATACTTTGACGGATCAATCACACTTGGCCTGCTCTGGGATTGGATTGAAGCGCGGCTCGTCCGTGAAGCACGTGTGCAGTTGACTGTTTTCCCAGCAGGCTGCTCGAATCAAGACGACCCATCGGCTTCCCGTTACGAAAAGGGCTGGGAAGACAGAATCACAAACGCTCACAAACACGGATACTCATCGACCAAGCCCCGGATTAGAATTCAATCGACTCAGGTATGGCCGGGTGCAGGACCGTTTGCGTATCAGTACTTCAACTTCCATGATAGGTCGTGGCACATTCACAATCATGCTCCTTTGGACCTGTTTACAGAGTCCAGGAGACGCTCTTGGGAGGTCTCTCACCACAATGGATGGAAGTGGTTGATCTTTGACTGTAAGCGAGATGCAGACCCCAAGTCGGCCAGGGCAACCCAGAGGTGGTCTAAGAGCGATGGATTTGAAGGCGTACAATTGTGCGGCAGTGGTTGTTGGGCAGGAGGTCGTCGAAGAGAGGCAAGGAGACGGCTGGAAGAACTATATGGAACTCCGTCGATGGACCAATCTAGTCAGGACAATGGTCACTGAACTCTTTCTCCAGTCATCACCGAATGGTTACGAGCGCTATGTCTATGCGCAGATTCTAGCAACAAACCAAGTGTTGTTCCGGGCCGTATAACTTCAGCGCAGGACACGCCTTTGTGGCCACATCCAGCCAGCATGAATTACCGGACAAGTCACGCAGACACTTTCCTTAACATCAGTTTCGTTTCGTCGCCGGTGATGCAAGTGTTGATCCAATTCGCCAGGCTGACGTAGGAGAATCGAACAGGCATCCCTTGCTTCAAAAGCCGGTGACACAGAACGACAACCAGACAGACCGCCAGTTCAAACATCATGAAATGTTGTCGTACAGAAGGCAAAGGCCCACACTGTGACGTTGCGATAGGGCAAGATAAGGAACATCAGCAAAAGCAGGGCGATGACGATGACTCTCGCAACGGAGTACAAAAGGATGCAATGTCGCCGGCCTGCACCAAAAATCATCAACTTACTTCATCTGACTACCCTCACACATATTGAACGACATTATTGGCCAACACCATGCCTTCAAATATCCCTCCACCGACCTTACCGAAAGTCCAAGATCTCAACAGCAGCAGTGTCGACTCCGACACTGTCGTCCAAGCACTCGTCACCGCCGGCGGCGTCATCCTACGAAACTTCATCCCCGACAAAAAGATCCTGACAGAGATCGAAAAAGACGTCCGTCCATACATCGATTCCGACACCCCGTGGAAAGGAGACTTCTTCCCACCTCAGACACGCAGAGTGTACGCACTTGCTGGAAAGTCAAAAGCCTTCATGCACCACATTGTGGCCAATCAGACCTTTCAAAACGTCTGCGACACTATGCTAGGCTCAACGCATAGATGCTATATTGGCGACAAAATCGAGGAATCACGCTCTCCACCGCAGATCTGTAATACCCTCATTCTCTCCATCGGCCCCGGAGCTCGTGATCAGGATTTACACAGAGATGATATGATTCATCATAACTCCCTACCCGAGATCAAAGCAGAAGACTATCCTCTGGGTCGAGACACGGGCATCGGGTTGTTTGTGGCCGCGAAGCCAGTCACGAAAGCCAACGGAGCGACGAGATTCATACCTGGCAGCCATCTCTGGGATACAATGCGCCCGCCGCAGGAGGACTTGACTGTGTATGCGGAGCTGGAACCGGGCGATGCGTTCATCATGTTGAGTAGTTGCTATCACGGCGGGAGTGCTAATATGACGGAAAACGAGGAGAGACTTGTGTATAGTTGCTTTATGACGAAGGGGTTTCTGCGACAAGTATGTGTTTTCTGTGCCGACAAAATGAAGTAGGGCTAACCCGAAACATAGGAAGAGAACCAGTACTTGGCAGTTCCAAAGGAGGATGTCAAGCAGTATCCGCTCGAGATACAGAAACTTCTTGGGTACAATGTCAGCGCTCCGTTCCTGGGATGGATCGATCTGGAAGATCCTAGGAAGGCTCTGTATGGGAAGGAGTGGAAGGGGTCGAATGGTGCTGATTTGCTTTGATACCGTTCTCAAAGTTTGACGCCAGCATCTCTGACATCAAGCAGGGACTTGGTACATAAGCGATGACGGACGATGGAGGGCGAGAATTGACGATTGCGTGATAGATGGTTCCACCGAGTTGACTTTGATATTGGGATCTATAAATCGAGCTCTCTGTGTTCAGCTGGCTTGCCGATTCCATCAATCTCCCAGGCCTGACAACCACTGCTCCAGATACCCATTGACAACATCCGGAGCCTCCTGCATAACCCAGTGCCCCGTCTCGGCCGACTGCATACTTAAATTCGCAAAATGCTGAGGCATCCAGTCCAGTGTCCGATTAGGGAAAATCGGATCTTCTGCTCCCCTAATAAACAACACCGGCATATGATAGACGTAATTCCCAGCCCTGGCAACCTCTAGCTCATCCTCCCAGTCCAGATGATAGATGCGGTACCAGTTGCTTGGTCCTCGAAGACCTTTCTTCAAGAAATTCTGGGTGTAGAAGTCCAGGTCCGAAGAATTCATGAGGGTTTGAGGTTGGAGAAGGGGTAGCTGAGTGAAGTTCCATCCTTCCCATGGTGATAAGGCGGACTTGTTATCGGGAGTGAGACCACCGTAGGCTGCGTTCATTAACGTGTGGATTTCAATCTCGGTCTCGAAGTGTCGTTCGAAATCGAAGTCGCGCCATTGGCGTTGATATCCTAGGGTGTGGTAGGTCGCGTTCTGGACCAACTCGGGAATGTCGACGAAAGGCGCCGCGGAGAGACCGAAGACGGGAGGCCAGTATGGTACGCTGATGGTGAAGTATGCTGAGATGAGGTCTGGGTACCAGATGGCCATTTTGTAGGCCAGGACCGCTCCCCAGTCGTGGCCGCCGACGATGACTTGCTGACCGGGTACGATTTGGTCCATTAGGAGAGCCATGTCGGTCGAGAGCTTACGTCTGGTGTACTCGGCGAACTCTGCCGGCGCGTCGGTGTCGGCGTAGCCTAGCATGTCTGGCGTGATGACCTGGTAGCCAAGGGATGTGAGGTAGGGGATCTGGTAGCGCCATCCGTATGAAAAGTCGGGGTAGCCGTGGAGAAGGAGGATGGTGGCGACTGGTGTTGACGACGGTCGGCTACGGAGGTAGTGGTAGGTGTTGCCGCCAACCTCAGCGTAGTGGCTTGTGGTTCCGGGGACTGATCCTGGAACGGAGGTAGGAAGAGCTTGTGCCGCACTGCAGAGCAGTGAGACAGCGGAGAAGATCGAAGAGAAGATCATCTTGAGCGATGGAATGTCGTCAATGATAGTGACAACGGATTCCTCACCTCGACACAGACGGAGGCTACTTATATAGTCAATAGCTTTGGCTTGGAAAGGGGTCCATAGGCTTCATAGCCTCATCGTCCGCCGAGCCACTTTTCGTCATGGCTGGTGTGAAGGAATGATGCTCAGGCCCTCGTCCCAATCTGTTCCGTCATTCACGTGCTCTGAGCACATTGATTAGAATTGCTGATCAAGGTCGGTGCCTTTCCTGAAAATGGGGCCATTAATGCGGAAATGATGTACGTCTTGAATGCTTAGACAGACTTCCTCGGAAGGAGAAGCGGGAGATGAGTTTGTCAGCAGCAATGGGTGCCTACTGCATTATCGATAGCACATGACATCTTGATAGGCGGCGCCATACGGCCGTTGCTATTCGCTCGAGAGCTTTGTGAGTCGATCTAGCATGCTCCTGACATGCTCACGATCCTGTGTGTAGTGGAAATGCGTCCCAGCCGGAGAGACCTTGCCATTCCGGTGGCCAGCGCAGGTCGTCCTTATTCCGCATATTAGGCAGTCTTTGCATGCGGACAACTCCGACGATAGAGCTGATATTCGTGGCGTCGGCGGAGTGTCTGGAGTTGTGTTTGGTTTCGGCGGAAGAGAGGGAGCATTTGCAGCTGAAGTTGACTTTAGCAGCTGAGTAAGCGACGCGCTAGGCGAAGCTACGCGATCTCTCACGTGTCAGCGTCGAAACATCCCTACCATTGCAACAAAATGTCCATCGAATCGTCACCAGAGCCTCCACGGCGGTCGCCAAAGCGGAAGCGATCCATATCGAACGACTATGACTCTGCGCAATATGGCGGCGCCGGCGATGCCTCTCTATCCTACGCCTACGACGATGATATGACAAGCGATGTTGAGAATGCCTTCAACACCCCCGATCAAGGCAGCGACGATGAGGGCGCGAGGTCAAAGAGAAGGAAGATTGAGAGACCAACACGGCTGAACTACGTGCCGTACCTCACACTGCGTGGGCACAAAAGAGGTGTTGCGGCAGTCAAGTTCTCGCCAGACGGAAAGTGGATAGCGAGTTGCTGTGAGGGTATCGTTGGCATGTGATAAATGGAGATGCTGACGAGAAGTAGCTGCGGACAGCACCATCAAGATCTGGAATGCGCATACCGGACAGCTCTCGCAGACGCTGGAAGGCCACATGGCTGGCATTTCCACCATCGCTTGGAGTCCAGATTCCAAGGTCATTGCCTCCGGCTCTGACGACAAGCTGATCCGGCTATGGGATATATCGACGGGAAAAAGCTTGCCAACGCCTCTCCAGGGACACCACAACTACGTCTACAGTCTCGCCTTCTCACCAAAGGGCAACATGCTGGTCTCTGGATCGTACGATGAAGCAGTCTTCCTGTGGGACGTACGGACAGCACGGCTGATGCGCAGCTTACCTGCTCACTCGGATCCTGTATCAGGTGTGGACTTTGTACGAGATGGAACATTGGTTGCTTCCTGCTCAAGCGATGGTCTGATCCGAATATGGGACACCAGCACTGGCCAATGCTTGAAGACTGTGGTGCACGAGGACAACGCACATGTCACCAGCGTCAGATTCTCTCCAAATGGGAAGTACGTCATGGCAGCTACCTTGGACTCTTGTCTACGACTCTGGGATTACGTTGAGGGCCGTTGTCTGAAAACGTACCAAGGACATAAGAATGAAAAGTTCAGCATCAATGCGTGTTTTGGCACGTACGGCGCAGATCCAGCATCGACCTCTGCAGACGTCTCGCACCCCGACCAGGATGCGGAAAAGGAGAGTGAACCTACCTGGGCGTTTGTGGCTTGCGGCAGTGAAGATGGGAAGGTTGTGCTATGGGACGTCAGCTCGAAAGAGATACTGCAAGCCTTTCAAGGGCACGATGGTCCCGTACTTGGGGTCGACGTCGGTCTGGCAGATCAAAATATCGTGACTTGCGGCGTCGACAAGACAATCAAAGTCTGGAGAAGGCAGCCTCTACCGCCTGATGTCGACATAATTGCCAATGGGAATGGAAATGGGGAGACTGCGCCACCAGTCAGAAGTGAGCAGCCTTCCGATGAGGAACAGGTCAAGGATTCGGATGCATGACGATGGATACTCTGAGAACGAAATAATATCAACCCAGAATATATCCGCCTTGGACGTCGTTGCCGAGCCCATGAAACTCACCCCGGATTGGAGGAAAATTTGGGGAATGCGGAGTACACGCGGAGAAAACTGACCCGATTCTTGTCGATCCCTTGAGCACCTCACCTTTCCAAGAGCCATGACTGCACATCGCTGTTCCTGCATGGCAGAAGTGACATGCTCTCTCACAAGGACGGCATTTGCCACGGGCAACGAGAGAGGAGTTAAATACTCAAGAAGTAGCTCATTGTAGGAGACTCTGAGCGTAAGTTCTAGCTTCACTTCGCCCGTCATGCATCTCTCCAATTTCTTCCTCTCCCTAACGGCGCTCGCCACCGCCCTCCCTCATCAACCTCCCCACTACCATGAGTCCGCGCCATCCCTTGACAGCGTCCTCATCTTCGACCCGCCATCAAACTGCAAGTATACCCTAGACCGGTATCTCGTCTGAGACATAAGCTGACACTAGTCCTCATCATAAAGACACCGTTCCTAGAACGCTGTACGCCCGCACGCTGCAACTAAAAGAAAGCGGCACCCTCCTCGCGACCTGGGAAAACTACGGCCCCAACAACAACACCTTCCCCTACTTTCCCATCTATGAATCCACCGACGGCGGCCAAACCTGGAGCGAACGCACCCGCGTCTACGACCAAGTGAACAACTGGGGTCTCCGCTACCAACCCTTCCTCTACGAGCTCCACGAACCCATAGGCACCTTCGCCCCCGGCACGATCCTCCTCGCGGGCTCCAGCATCCCCGATGATCTCTCCCAAACCCAGCTCGAACTCTACGCTTCGACCGACGGAGGTTATGAATTCACTTTCGTCTCTCACGTCGCTCTCGGCGGCGAAGCCCTGCCTAATAATGGTCTTACTCCTGTCTGGGAACCTTTCCTCATGATGTACGAGGGTAAGATGATCTACTACTACTCCGACCAACGAGACCCCGACCACGGACAGAAACTCGTGCATCAAACATCCACAGACCTCCTAACCTGGGGTCCCGTAACCGACGACGTCGCCTACGAAACATATGACTGGCGACCGGGCATGACGACCGTCTCCCTCTTACCTAACGGCTCCTACTTCCTGACCTACGAGTTTTATGGCGCGGTCGAGGAGGCGTTTGCGGTGTACTATCGTGTGGCAGAGGATCCGACCAAGTTCAACGAGGCTGGATATGGAACTCTAATCCGAGCGACTGATGGGAGTTTTCCGGTGGGCAGTCCGTATAATGTCTGGACGCCTGCGGGTGGGGAGCAGGGGACTCTTGTTGTTAGTTGTGGGACGGCGGAGGAGGTTTGGGTGAGTAGGGATTTGGCTGTTACGTGGGAGAGGGTTGCTACGCCGGAGGTAAGTTGACTGGTGAGAGGTGGATGGGATGGGGTGCTGATTTTTTGTTGCAGAAAACGAGCTATACGAGGAGTTTGTTGGTTGAGGAGGATCAGGAGACGGTTTTGATTGTGGGGGCGGGGGTGCTGAATGGGGAGAATAATAATGTTACGGCGAGTACGATTAATGTGGAGAAGTTGTAGGTGTATTGTAAGGGGGTCAGAAGCTGATCTCGACTTACTGGGCCAAGCAGCTCTCGGAGTAGCCAACAGTGATGCGAATTCCCACGACCCAACTCATTCCACAGAAGGTAATGACTTTCTTACAACTCGTAATGTTGCCCCGTACCCTTCATGCCCTCTCAAGGACTACCTTCGACAGTCCAAGATCTGCCTGCGCTCCGTTGCGCGATCTTATCCTCTGTGTGCCACGCTTTCTCTCAATGCCCGAAAACCCTCCTCAACCAAGCATCTACCACGTCACCACTTGTTCGTCAAGATGGCAGGAATCATTGCCATGATGCAGTCCAGATCGCGGTAGGTGTTGGCTCAGATCTCCGGCTCCAGGCTTCGCGAAGTATTTCCTCTACCCACTTCGGAAATCTCACAAACTCCACTTGCGTTGTCTCTGGTAATTGCATCAAATGATACATCTTCCAGGTGTTTCGGCGTGTAATTCCAGGCAACTCGCAAGCGGAAACATGTTCGCAGATGATCCTCAAGGTTTTGAGAGGGTTGCTGGCGGTGAAGGTCTTGACCAGCGCTTTAAGAACGGTTTCGCCGGGGCCGCAAATGCTGTTATCTTCCAGTTTCAGTGTTATGGTGACATGTCGGATGGCGAGTAGATGAGGCGGGCAAGTGGTTTGGATGAACTCGTCTTCGTCGCGAGCCAGATCATAGGTTGTGTGGAACAGCAACCCATTGAAAGGGTTCACATTGGAAACTCGTTGAGGCTGCCAGATGTCTCTTTGGATGTCGAAGATGAAGGTGCTCTGGTCGTACAGAATGCCCCGCGCCTCGTTGTGGATCTGGCGGCAGACTCTCAACAGAGCCGGATATGCTTTTGATGGGGGTGAAGCGGTGTCGTCGTTGAATCCGGTGAATGCCTTTATCACTCTCTTCTCGTTGCTGTGGTATAGTAACAGCTCATACACCCGGTTGCGAATCTCAGGCATCAGGTCGAGGAAGCGGAAAGGCGTGTTCTTGTCCAGATATCTCAGAATTCTCACGCACGTCTCCCGGTCGAGGGCGACAGTGCGCTGCTGGACTGCTCGGCGCAGCTCCTCGTCGGTGAAGTTTGAATAGTGGCGTGTGGATTTTGCTGGTGGCATGATGCGCAGTTGATGTCGGAAGCGAAGTAGTGAGTGATGTTGGAGGAGGAAGAGTTGAAGTTTGGAAGGGACTTAAGAAGCTGTTCGCGGTTGCCTCAGCGACCCGAGTGAATTACTCAAGGAAGTCACGGGAGCGGTAACACGAACAGTGAATTCTTATGCCATTCACGCAAGGACTGACTCTAATGTTGATACTTCGCTTCCACGTAGCTCTCATTGACGTTTGATCTGTAGTGTCTTGATATAAGCTACTCTCGCAAGACTCTCTCCAGGCGAGCAGGAGGACAAGGGCAATGAGCTGCTTTTCAACACCACGAACGCAACAACAATTTCGGAGACTGACCCCACTGCCTGAATTTAAGCCTCGTGCTCGTGCTTCCTGCCAATCAACTCGCGGATGGCCTCCTCGCAGCTTGGCATAAAGCCCACAAACTCCAACTCCGTCGATGCAAGATCCTTCAAATCACGAAAGAAGTACGTCGCAGTGTAGATCTCGTTTAAGCCCTGGCAGTTGTCCGGTAGAACGAGCTTGAGCTTCCGCAGGGTGCTGTCTGGAGCAGCAAAGGCCCGGATGATCATCCGCAGAGCAGTGGCAGTCCATGCTTGCGCATCACCCTCTTTCAAGCTGGCGTGCAAGGTGATGTTGCGAAGGGACAGCAAGTTGCGAGGAAAGTTCACACGGATCTTGCTTGGGCTGAGGGTCTTGCGCTGGTCGATCGTGATGCTCTTGGCGTCCATGAAGAAGACGCTCTGCTCGTATAGAATACCGCGGGCCTCGTTGTGGATTTGGCGACAGGTTGCGAGGAGAGCTGGGTAGGCGATGGAGGCGGCTGGAAGTGGCTCGGTGAGGTTCTCGGGTTTGACGAAGCTCTTGATGCGATGGGCCTCGTCGTTGTGCTCGAGGAGGAGTTCGTAGATCTTGTTGCGCAATTCAGGCATGAGGTCGAGGAAGCGGAAGATGTCTTCGCGGTCGAGTTGCCTGAGTTTCTGGAGGCAGCCAGAGCGATTCATGTTGCGACGCAAATTGCCTGTCCGCTGGCGGACAAACTGACGCAGCTCATCTGTGGAGCAGTCTTTGTAGCGTAGGCCAAACTTCGGCGGCGTCATGTTGGCGGTCGCCACTTGCTGATCAATGCGATCTCGGGCGAGTGGTGGGTGGAAGAAGTGAGGAGAAGCTGTCTTCGGAGGTGGTAGCGGTTGCTATGTGTGACTCCAAGGCAGCTGCGCATGGCAACCGAGCCGAACGTGGAAGGCACGAGAAGCTTGCCGGCGCACTTCGTCATTCACACTCCAGCGTGATCCAGAAGGAAGGGCGAGTGAGCAAAAGCAGCCAAACTGGCAATGCATTGGAGCGATCCCGTGTTGAACACCATTCTCTCTCCTGCGCTCTTTCAGGTTTCTGCTTCAAGAGAGCGGACTCATCGATCTTAATATGTCCGCAGGCTGAACATTAGTTCTGAACAGCATCAGGAACGAGAGACGTATTTGACGAGATCCATGCCCTACTTCATTCACGCGACTCTCCATGTTCAGACATAAATAAGTAGCTTTTCTCACTCAATAGTCCTTACCCCAATTCCAGTTTCGGAACCCAGAGGGCCATCTCAAAGAACGTGACATTTTCACTTTCGTCACCTGATTGATGAAGCAATTGAGTCTGTGTAATGAAAGAAGAGATGGGATGGGTTTGAGTGTCTCCATGTGAAAGTCGAAGAGAGGTGAGGTTAAAACCGCTGACCACGCCAAGCCGTCCGTGCGTCAGATCTTCGAGCTTCAGACAGATCGGAAGCAAGTCGCATCAAGATATCGATCCTCCTCCACCCATCTACCCACAACTCCCATCACCGCCAACATGTTTCGCACCGCCCTCCTCCGCTCCGCTCGATGCGCCGCCCAGACTAGCACCCGCGCCGTCACCCGGCCGGCCGTGCGGACAGCGATCCGCAGCCCCTTCATCACATCCAGAGTCTCTTCGCCCGCGACCACCATCTCGGCAGTACGATGCTACGCTTCGTCCTCAGGACTCGGACAGGAGGAGGTCACTGGCAGGATCCTTGATCTGCTGAAGAACTTCGATAAGGTATGTTGGGAAGTTTTGGATGAGGCGGAGAAGGCATTGGCTAATAGAGGATACAGGTCCAGGATGCATCAAAGGTAGATCGGTATGAGAAGAGATAGGAAAGGCACAGTCTAATACTTCGCAGCTTTCTGCGACTTCGCACTTCAGCAACGATCTCGGCCTGGACAGCTTGGATACCGTGGAGGTGGTCATGGCGATAGAGGAGGTTGGTGGCGGCAGTACACACACTGATGGAAGAGATGCTCATTTTGGCACAGGAGTTCAGCATTGAGATCCCAGACAAGGAGGCAGACGCGATCCACAGCGGTATGTCGAGGCGATGTATGTTCGTCATTGACGGAGATGCTAACGGATTGCAGTGAACCAAGCTGTGGACTACATCATGAAGCAGCCCGACGGTATTCCCATCTGTTGCCTCGATTACGAACGAGTGCTAATGTTTTCCAGCACACTAAAGCAGACGATTGAACGTGACATTGGGGTGCAGGAGGCGAAAGTGACTGTTCGATGGAGGCGCGTGACCCAGGCCGGCATGCTCGCAGGACTGGGGAGGATATGTACATTGCCGCTCAGCAGACGAGCACTCGATAAACGTGTACCATCAACTCCCACTCTTCGCATATTCACTTCATACAATGTCTGTCGTTTCAATGGCTTGTGACACCTTCAAGCGTGTATCCATTCTTTAGCCTCTCGGCAATCCCGCAGCTGGGCGCGCCTCGGAGTGGACGTCAACCTTCGCTCACCAACCACCACCACTTTTTCTCCCTCTCACTTGCACTCCTCGAAATACCGCCGATTTCACTCAATTTGATTGATCCCTCCTTGCATAGCCGGGCCCACCTCGGACAGTTGTGCATCGTCGTCCACGCATCCCTGGCCACGACTCCTCCGCCCGGCCGCGCACAGGCACGTGGTTTGATCAACTCGAAACCCAAATCAACCACCTCGCTACTCAGCAATACCCCGCCTGAACCGACTCGCATAGCATGGCCACGGCCTCAGGCTCAGGCCTGACCCGTCGCCGAGGCGCGGGCGGCGCATCCAACACCGCAGCAGCAGAGAACGGCGACGAGGGCTCGCGCGTAGCTTCCCCCGTGCCCAAGAACACCTCCTCCGCCCCCGAGACCTCCTACGAAGCCGGCGAGAATGGCCACAAAATCGCCTTCGACCCGCGCGACATCTCGGAGAACACCGAACGTGCGAAGCAGCCCAAGCTGACCCTCATGGAGGAGATCCTGCTCATGGGATTGAAGGACAAGCAGGGGTATTTGAGCTTCTGGAACGACAACATCAGTTATGCGCTGCGTGGATGCATTGTCATTGAGCTGGCCTTTCGGGGGAGGATATCGATGCAGAGGGACAGCTCGAGGAGACGGTTCCCCCTGGCGGATCGGTTGATTGAGGTTGTGGACGACACCCTTACGGGAGAGGTGCTGCTGGACGAGGCGTTGAAGATGATGAAGAGCAGCGAGAAGATGAGCGTGAGCTCGTGGATCGATCTCATGTCTGGTAGGACGAGCAGGCAGCAGGATAGCAGAAGGGCAGAGGCTAACGATACATAGGTGAGACGTGGAACCTCATGAAGATCGGATATCAACTCAAACAAGTGCGCGAACGACTAGCCAAGGGACTGGTAGACAAGGGCATTCTGCGCACCGAGAAGCGCAACTTCCTACTCTTCGACATGGCCACGCATCCGGTCGCGGACGGCGGCGCAAAAGACGAGATTCGGCGGCGAGTCAGGAACGTGCTCACTAACAGGACAGTCGTGCTCCCACCATCGCAGTTCCTGCCAGAAGAGATGGAGTTCAGATACCTCAGGACAGTCGCTATGCTCTGCGCCGCGTATGCTGCAAATGTGCTGGAGAATGCTCTGACGACTTTGGGACACGAGGCACGGGAGCGAGCATTTGCGCAGGTTGACGAGCTACTTGCTGAGTACTCGCAATGGCCATTTGGACGACGGGCGGGCGGTCCAGCGGCTATTGGTGCCAACTTGGATCAGGTCATTCGGGATGAGGTGAATGGTGCGAAGGACAAGGAGCTGCAGCTGGAGGTGCGTAACATTGACATCCTGGATGTTGCGGGAATGAACATACTGACAATCGAACAGGTCGTGGCCGCATGCCTCAGCGTCTTCACTCGCCTGGACTCCCTGCTCTAAACGCATCGACATCCAGAATTTACCTTCATACCATGGCGCTAAAAGACGAATGACACATCTAATACCGACCACGGACAACGCGGTGCGTACAACACGTGGAAGCGTTTGGAATCGAGGAGTGGCAGAGGCGAGCCGGCCGCATGGCTTCGGCGAGATGGATTGGGGCGGCGGATCCGAGGTTCCTGGTTGCAATCCTCACAGACGGCCTTTGGAGGACATCACGCAAGGCGTGAGGCGTTCTTGGAGTGTTGCCATGTTGCCAATTTCCCGAGCAAGATACCTAAAAGAAGCATTTGTTCTAAACTTTCGGTGCCGATTTCGTTCAGGGAGAGGTACGCTTTCCGCTCACTTCCCAATGGCTGATTGATGACAGGCATATGATTCTCCTCTTGCTCGTACGGACGTGAGCGTGCGCTGCTGCCTTCGGCAGGTACCGAGATCAGTATGAGTGAATGCATATGCGACATTGAATTGAAGTGAGGTTTGGCCAAATTTCACATGCTGACAAGTACAAATATCTTCCTCTGGCCGCCTTCCTCCTTCGACCTTTCTCTCCACAACAACATCCATCGACTTCGCCGGCAGGCGACCGACACAACACACCTCACAAAGACCGTCACCAGGTGTGCACCATCAAGCACCATGGCCAAGAAGAAGCCAAAGCTCTTCCAGTACTCGAAGTGGGGAAAGCAGGACCTCATCGCCGCCATCAAGGCTCGCTCCGGCGAGGACATGGCGCCCAAGCAGCACAAGAAGATCTGCGTCGAGCGTCTTGAAGAGCTCGATCGCAACCCACCGACGGTCTTTCGCTTCATGGATTTGCCGGCAGAGATGTGAGTGGCGAAACTTGTGCTTTGTGCCCAACCTTCCACTGACTCCCCACACAGGCGCAACAACGTCTACGAAGAAGTTCTGGCTGAGAAGGGCAACAGAGCTCCCGCCATTCTGAGGACCTGCAAGACCGTCTACAAGGAAGCCAAGGGCATGCTGCATGTCGAACTCTCGCTCAAAGCGACACGTCAGGGTCAACTTGCGGTCCTCGTCGAGGGTACCTACAACGGCAGCAGCATATCGTTGTCGGACGCACAGTACTCCAAAGACCGCGTACTCAAGCGGCTGGAGAGCGTTCAGAACTTCACCATTACCATGATCTACGACACACCAATGTACTACGCGTGCCGTTACCCCGATGTCAATCACGTCATCATGTTCTGGCGCTCGATGAAGGAGGTCTGCAAGGACCTACGCAATGTCAAGATTGTCGTCGAGAACACTCGCGACCCTCCAGAGGTTGCGATCTGCAGAATGTGGCTCCTTGCTCCACTCAAAGGTCTCATCGAGGAGGGAAAGGTCACGTTGGTGAATTTTGACGAGGAGAAGATCAAGCGTTTTCTGGAGGGAGTGACGGAACCGCACTTGCAATAGGCCGTTGCTACGATGGGAGCAGAGAAGCTAGAGGCTCTGAGTATGGATTGTGTTGCTTGGTGGGTTCGAGGTAGACCGAACCTGAAAACGATAGCTTTCTCAAAAGATCGAAATGAACAGCTGGTCCGTTCGATTCGTCATGATCTTGCTTCGTATGATGAGGCATGACAGCTTGATATTTACTCGATGGCTTTGGGAACATTACAAGGACGTGATCATTCTCAAAGATGCTGGTGGCAGACCGACACATCTCGGCCTGTCTGAGAAGCCGAGCGTAGCATGATCGATAAAAGAATCGTCTGGCTCATTTGCCTGTTTTCCAAATTTCCTTATAAAAGCCATCGTCCAAGGTCGTGTACATCCCTCCACTCTCACAGCCATCATATACGTCATCCCGCCTGCTTATAAAGACCAAACGACATCCCTGCCATTCTGGCGTGAAAGCTGACGCCAAGTTTCACATGCCGCGTGCCTTCCCCGCGTCCGGCTTTTCCGCCGTTTGGTCCTGCGTCTCCACAAACAACACCAAACATGCAAAACCAGAAGATCACACAACTCCCATCAACGATGCCACCACGCAAGTCTCAGCGACCTCACCAGACGATGCGCCCAAAGCAGCAGCAATCTTCCTCGCCTGTCGAAGAGCGTTTACGCATCGACATCTACCTATTGACGGGCAGAACAATGCTTCCAGGCCTACCACGCAGAGTCTATCTCGAAGAACTGTATGACTGGAAGCCCTTCCGCTTCCTCGACCTGCCCGCGGAAATGTACGTATCCGTATCTCCCCGGAATGCACCAGTATCCAAGCTGGCGAACATGACAACAGTAGCTGACCGCACCCTCGCTATATAGGAGAAACCGCATCTACGAACCCCTGCTCAAACATAACGCCCTCACGGGAGACAAGGCTCACCCTGCCATCCTACGCACCTGCAAAGAGGTCTACAAAGAAGCCTCCTCAATCCTCAACGCCGAAAGCCTCCTCCACCTCGCAATCCGCTTCTCGAGCGCCTCCCGCGATGCACGTCTGGAGTACTTCGCCAAACGCACCGTCGAACTCCACATCACACCGGAGGTGAACTCCGTCCTCAGCAACCTTCGCCGTGTGCAGCACATCTCCCTCACAGTGGGCCACCCTTGGGGCCTGCAGTGGCCGGATGATGGATTTTACTTGGAGACGTTCTTGGGAGGTTTCTTCACGACGATGGAGAGGGCCTGTCGGAGGTTGAAGACGTTGGAGGTGAGGTTTGAGGGTGCTTGTTGGTCACAGCTGGAGACGGTTTGTGAGGTTGATGTTGTGGCGGTGATGAAGGGGGTAAAGAAGTTGGAGTGGAGAGGGTGTGAGGTGAAGCTGGAGGGGTTGAAGCAGGAGGTGGAGAAGAGGTTTGAGGATGGACTTCTCTTGGACGTTGGCCTGGCTACAGGTGATGAGGGTCAGGGTGAGGATGCTGTGAATGGCAAATCTCTCCTAGATGTGGGTTCGTTTGCGGGTGCTGGTGCTGCTCCCAGTGCCGCGGAGGAGAGTGGCGATTCGGAGAACGAGGGATAGACTACTTCATAAGTAGTGGATTATTTCTCGAATGAAACAGCTCAGCGAAGGGGATTGAGGAGCGTTCTCGATGCCTCAGAACTCAAGGTTTTCCGTGAGATACAAGCTTCATTTCTTATCTACATACATTGCCCATACTTCTCTACCAGGACATCATCTCCCTTTCCACTCATGCTGCCGTCGCCTTCGCCTCATTACAGACCGGAGTCGTATACGTCGGCTCAGGGTACCCAGGGCAGGACGAGAAGCAACCCGGACCATACGTGTTTCCACAATCATCGAAATAATCCTTGCAAATATACGGACAGTCCGCGCTCTGACCCGCCGGCGGCGAGTATCTCTTCGCCATGACCGGAGCAGCAGTCGTAGCTACCGCCTCATTACAGACGGGCGTGGTGTACGTCGGCTCAGGATAGCCCGGGCAAGACGAGAAACATCCAGGACCATACGTATTCCCACAATCATCGAAATAGTCCTTGCAAATGTATGGGCAGCTGGCAGATTCGCCCGGTGGTGGAGTGTATCGCTTGTCCATAGCTGGTGCAGCAGTGGTAGCTACCGCCTCGTTGCAGACAGGCGTCGTGTAGGTCGGTTCTGGGTAGCCGGGGCAAGAAGAGAAGCAGCCGGGACCGTAGGTGTTGCCGCAGTCGTCGAAATAGTCTTTGCAGATGTATGGACAGCTGGCGGATTCGCCTGGGGGTGGCGTGTAGCGCTTTTCGAGAGTTGTGGGGGTTGTGATGGGGGCTTCTTGGGCTGTTGCAAGGGCCGAGAGGGCGGCTGTGAGGGCGAGGAGAGTGGTGTACATTTTGATGATTGTTTGGATGGCCTGGTAGTTGTTTGGTTCTGTTGCGGTTGGTGTTGTTGGTGGTTGATGTTGTTTGATATCGATTGAAGACAAGATACTCCTGGCTCTTTTGTATCCCTTCTTTCCCTTCATCACCTACCTTTCGTCATGCCAACATTCTGTCAAGCTGTACTATCATTAGTTCTCGAGACCTCGCTGCGAGAAACGCTTCTTGGCAAGTAGGTAAATACGATGTCTCTGTCGTGTAATGTTGTATCGACCGACGTCATGGTCAAGAAGCTGTTCGGAGTTGGATCCTTCGTCGTAGCAAAAGCTCTTACTTAGCGATCGTCGTTCTTGGTGTTTCTTAAATTGGAAGAGTCGATCTGGTTCGTCGAACTCTGTTTCGGGTTGTTGTACAGGGCTGAAGGGAAATGCGAGATTCGGAGAAAGGGGCTGAAGCTTAAGCTGGACCGGTGGTATGGCACGTGTGACGTGCAGCATTCAATGCCAGAGAGAACACAGGTGTCGCCGAGATAATCCTCTGCGGGCTTCGTGTTTGGACAGGGCTCGAGTGCATGCAGTGGCATAACGTCGTTGTGTTGGAAGTGAAAGCAGGCCGCCAAAAGAACATCTCTGCATCGCATTAGGCAAACTATTTGCCGCAGTGTCAGTCCACGCCGACTTGTAATGTATGAGTCGTCCCATCCCTGCTCGAAGACCCGCTCGAGAGGTGACCTCTAATCTACTGGAGTGTCAGCCGTTCATTCATGCTTCTACGACCACTCCACCTTTGGCCGCTTTCTTCGCCTTGCGTCTTTCCATGCATGGAGCAAACACCCATCCTTCAGAATACAGCACGAGCGGCACGGCGCTGACCACACAAAGTATGCCCAATCCCAAGCTCACCGCCTCAAAGCCTCTAGCTAAGTTGAGGTAGCCTGCCATGATTGGACCGACAGTGTTGCCCAAACTCCAAACCATATTGAAGTGGGCATATGCTTGGGCGTAGTAGCCGTTGCCGACATCGCGCCCCATCCGCATGTCTTGCTCTTGCATTTCTGTCGCTCTCCTTGCAACCTCGGCGAAAAGCGGCTCGAGTGTGATCGTCTGACATGTGCCAATGATAAAGAGCAAGGTACATAAGAGGGCTTTGGCTGTATCGGTGTCCTCTTGCACGTAGCGCAGAGTCGCCAGTGCAGGACATTGGACGACGAGAGCGCCAAAGACGAACCATCTTCCTCCATGGCGGTCGGTGAGCTTGCCGACGAGCATGCCAAACAACGAGGGGAACGAGAATGGCAAGAAGATCAGTCCAGCCTGTGTTGATGTCCAGCCGAATTTACTCTCCACCGTGAGTGGCAGTACAGCTTCGAAAGCCGTAAAGATCGTGGCTGAGAGGAAGATCCCGAACAGATTTACCAGGAAGCGAAGCGAGCGCAGGAGCCGGAACACCGCAGGCACCTTGCTCTTCGGTGCTGGTGTTGTCGGCGTCGCTACCACGGTTTCTGTAGAGGATGGCGAGCGGGACGGAATCGAGTTCAGCTCCACGTAGATCTTCTTTTCCGAATCGGATTCTGAATGATCCTGTGCGGAGTCGATCGTGATAGCACAGGTTGCTCTAAGTGGTCTCTCTTTCATCACGAAGCGAAAGAGGAAGTCCAGGAGCGTAACTCCGACGCAGAGCCCAAGCACAGCGTGATAGCCACCGTGGTCATTGACGGGGCCTATGAATAGTATCAGTAAATGTCTCGGATGGGGAACTTGTCAGAGCTATACTTGCCTCCGAGCGCTGGACCAACAAAGTTGCCCATATTGAGAGCAAGGCCAACGTAGCCCGCGAATTCTGCAAGGATGAGCATACAATCAGTACCAGCAATAATGTGACACATACCTCCAACTCGTGCTGGCCCAACAGTGTCAACCAGGAGTGCAATACCAGTCGTCCACACTATGGTACTGGCAAGTCCTTGGAAGACCCGAGCCAAGGCGCTCATGCCCACGACAGTGGCCTGGTCGTTGAAGAAAGGAGCTCCCCACAGCAAGCCGGTGGCCGCGAGAATCACGACGAGACCGAAGAGGAAGGGCTTTCTCCGGTCGATATGTCGATCCGAATACCAGCCGCATGGCACTGGTGTATGTCAGTTAGACGGAAGTATCATCGGTTTTCAGTTGACCGACCGGAGGCCAAGACGCAGGAGCCACCAAAAACAGCGAGCATCGTGGTGATGAGGACCTGTACCCTATCTTGTGTGAAGCCTTTCTTCGTCAAAAGGTCCGGCATCACCGGCACGACGGCAGCGTACAGGAACGAGTCGTTGAAGACGGCATATCCGACGACAAAGGTGATGAAGCCGACCGAAGATACGAGTCTCTGGAATTGGCTGGCCATGATTCCGATGAACTGTCAATCTTTACTGTGACTGGCTGGGCGGGAGCGATCGCTCGACAGGGGTATCGAGAGGCGTGTATCTCGTATAAGGTGGTGGTTGTTCATGAAGCTGTATTCCATCAAGCAGTCTGTCATCGAGTGGTGGTGTTGATCGTGGAGCGAGTGGGAGGTGTTGTTCTTGGATTTCTTGGCTTGAGCAGGTTGACGTCGGCCGGAGATGGGCGAGGAGGGGAAGGAACAAACATGGTGAAGTGAGGGAAAGCACGAGACAAACTGAGATTGCCAAGCTTACCGAATGGACAGACATCGTGACGCAGACCATGAGGTCTGCAATAGCTGGCAACCTATGTGATTGCTGGTTCTGTTTCCCTATCGTCAATTCAATGTGCCATTGAAGGGCACGAGCTGGAGCAAGATTCAGCATCCCGCAGAGGGGGCCTCATATCCGTGCGGTTCCTGCTATCTTCTCACTCCGGCATGTCTCCATTCAGAGTCGTTCGAGACTCATATGGAACCCCTCTTGATGACCAAAAGCTGTGACTTTGGGACTCCCGAAGTTTCCGTGAGGCAGACTCTCGATAAAGGCTTGAATGAAGCCCATCCATGAGAAAGACCCAGTAGTTGTCTTGCTCCAGCGAGTATAAGTGCATCAACGGACAGAGTCTCGGAGACATGATGTATTCCAGTTGTTGAGAGCACAGAGGAGAGGAGTGTGAAAGTGGAAGGAAGAAGTCGTCAGGAGAAATCCGTGCACGGCGGGCCGTGCCTCCCGTCTTCACCAAGCATACCGTCGAACAACAACGCGTCCTTCTTCTTTCCAATTCTGAACATCAAGATCATCTCGGGGGTGCTGTCTCTGAGGTGATCGGTTGCGATGTCCTCTCGCGCTGTTGTTCTTGCATTGCCCTCGAGAGTCCCCATGACCTGCTTCCGCCTCTTCCGACGGTAGCCGGCGCAATGCCGGCACTCAGCAGAGCGACAGCGCAACGAGGGCATTCTTTGGTCAAAGGTGAAGAAGCTTGATCCAAGAGAGACCTTGATACATCATGGTGGTCAAACTTTGGCATGTCGCGGTATCGACGGTCAGGATGCCGCTGTTGGATACAGCTGCGACGAACGAGAAAGGCAAACGCTCGATGTCAGCCGTTCTCGCGCGTAGACCAGGTATGTCTGACGGCATACCACTAGATGACCAAGATGATCGCAGGTTTGGATCTAAGGACACTCGATCAATTACATCCTCTCCTATCCTCGATCAATTTGACACGTCTGTCACTCAATTGAACTAACTGCCTCATTCATTCTCTGGCTACTCTACCTCAACCATGCCATCTGGAAAGGTCCTGAAAATTGGAATTGCAGGCAGCGGTCTCGGCGGTCTCGCCGCTGCATGTCGACTGGCCCAAGATGGACATCAGGTTCACGTCTTCGAAAGAAAGGACTCCCTGTCCATTGCCAGCGGCGCAATCTACATACAGAGCAATGCTGTGCGATGCATCCAAAGATGGGGCTTGGAGGAAGCCTTTCGAGCTGTGACTGCAGAGATCGTCAAAACCCAGATTCGAAATGGGTACACGAATGAGGTCTTGTCAAGTCGGGAGTACTCCTCGTTCTCAGAAGTTCCAGCTTGGGGCTCTGACCGGGACGCTATCCAAAGCGTATTCTACGCGCAGGCACATAAGTATGGTGTTACTTTCTCGTTCGGGACTGCCATCACGGAGATCCAGGAGACTTCAGACCAAGCGATCGTGACCTGCGGAGATGGACAGACGCTCGAATTCGATCTCTTTCTGGCCGCAGACGGCATTAGCTCACATTTGCGTGCCAAGATCCTTCCTCAATACGACCCTGCTCGACTGGCTTTAATTACAGCCCCCTCAACGATTTATCCAACGGAGATCCCAAAAGGCGCCTTGCTATCCCATGAGCGGACGAGGACGATCATCTTGGGAGAGGAGTCACAGGATAGCTTGGTATTCGTTGGCGAGAATGGATATATCGTTGCCAAATACAACCACTCTCGGCAGCTCCTCAACATCATGTGGGCCATCAAGCACGAGGTCGGATCTGACGAGGAAAAGGCCCCAAGACTATTCGACGAAGACGGAGATCCTGCGGACATCCGCAACTTCTTCTCATCTTGGCATCCCATCCTTCGTGCATTGGCGGGAATGACGACCTCCTGTTCTCGCTGGCGACTTGCGAGACTTGAGCCACTCGAAACTTGGTCTAGCGCCGGCCGTCGACTCATCTTACTCGGAGATTCGGCTCACGCTATGCTACCGGACATCGCACAAGGTTTCAGCTCCATCATCGAGGATGTCGACGCTCTCTCGGTCATGCTCGAGGGTACGACAGACGTACAACAAGCGGTTCAGCTATGGGAGCGAGCACGTATTCCTCGAGTGACGAAGCTACAGGGGATCTCTGCGTTCAATCACGATTGCTTCAACCGCGGCGTGTCCCCAGTACCTTCGTTGACGGAGGAACAGAAAAGGCTTCCAGCAGACCATCGTGATGCCGAGGCACCGTTCAATAGCCCGCCGTTTATGAAATGGATGTACGACTATGACACCGCCAAGGAGGTAAGAAGCTCAATCCGAATGCTGTCCTCTGCTATCACTGACAGGCTATTGTAGGCTCGCATGTATCTTGTAGAGGCGGAGAATACAGCAAAGTGATCTAGCAGTGTATGTTGCCTGACGGGATCATATCGAACGAACTACTGAAGTACCGTAGAAGGTCGCCGACACGACAAAGGAAACAGCGTTGGCGCCGGGCTGCACGTTGATCCGTGCGCGTTGTCAACTTCCGACCTCACTTGCTGACCCCCTGCCTCCCATTCACCACAGCCTTTCATCCCATCTCTCATATTCAAGCGAGCGGCCATCGTCGCTTGTGTTGTATCGTCATGTCCGATTCTTTCTTTGCCAGACATCCTTTTGTTGGAGCGAGGAGTTCCGCAGCTTGGAACATGCGCCGTCACGTCTGGTATCGCATCTCCCGGACGTCGACTCCCACCGGCGATCATCCATTCCGCGCAGGCCATATGATGTTCATACAGATATGAAGCCCTGAATGGGTCACTTTGGTCTGGAAATTGAAGCCTGGCGGACGGCACGTATCTCAGTCTTCGGATAGCTCGGCGCCCGGCAAATGGTCGGAAGAACGTCATAAAAGGCCTGGGAAAGCTCGATGAGATGCACCTTCAGAGGCTCGTATGGAAACATGATCCAGATTCGTTCTGTGCAATCATCTGGAGCGGCACTGGACCATCGGTGGTCGGCGAGACTTTTCACGCCGATACAACTACTCGCCCCGACGACGTGGTTCACCCCGGTAACGCGAGGCATCTCCGAGTAAAAATGACGCACATACGGGCCGTAAAAGTGTTGCCGCTGCACACTTCCGCCGCAAGTGTTGCGTGAGCGTGCAGCCTTTCCGCGCGGAAGACGATGCCGATCTTAAAGAATCCTTCTGATCTGAAACGATAAGAGCCACACGTCTGCCGGCGCTATATCGCTCAGTGGGTCCCATTTATGGCTTGTGCGACAAAGCTTCTGCAAAGCTTGTGGCTCTTGTCGAATGACCACGTCTTCACCATGATACGCCATGGCCTTCGGCGTTCACTTTGGCGCGAGCACTGCCGGGCATGGGACGAGAGCCATTTCTGCAGGAGTTACTGGCCAATCGACGCTCATATACGTCTACGTCATACTGGACTGAGGCCATCGAAAGATGACTTATGAATGCACAAGTGGCTGAGGGCGGTATACTAGCACAACAAATGCTCTGCCAACCTCGAGCGGTGCAGGAACGAGATCTTCCCGCTCATGGTTCCAAGCGGGCCGCTGCCCGCCATGATTCCACCAGTTGACCAACTGCGACTTCGCTCTAGATGCGAACAGGGCCGAGATGGCAGTACGCTCCAGACTATTCTCCACCTTCGCAGGCGGTATAAAGAGGCCAGATTCCTCATGCAGTCCACTCCACTGATTTCATTGACACAAAATCCTGCAGACTACACAACATACAGCAAGACATCATGACCGGCGAAGATATCTCCAACTCGACATGCTCATCAATTCGCTCCCTCCCGCAAGTGGTTGAGGAATTGGCCCAGGAGTACCCCGACAATACTTGGATGACTATACCTCTCGACCCGGAGATATCAGGAGAATGGCGCAATGTCACCTACAAAGAGCTTCACAATGCGGCGAATGGCATGCTGGACTGGATGGGAGAGGCTTTGGGGGATTACAGAAGATCATGTGATGTAGCGGCTTATATTGGGTATGTCTCAACGCTCTGCCAAAGACTCAGTACTTCTTGCTGACTAGAACGAGCATCAATGATATGCGGTATGCCGCCGTCGAAGTTGCTCTGATCAAGGCAGGCTACAAGGCATGTTGCAGCTTACAGACGTACATGGACAGCGCTGACAGAACATCAGACCTTACTACCATCACCGCGGAATTCTCAAGATGGACAAGCATCCTTATTCAAAACGACGAAATGCGGGCTGCTTTTTCACAGTGAAGGCGTGGATACCCACGTCGATACTGTCAAAGCAGCGCTACCCGAGGTGCAGAGCCTGCAAATCCCGACTTTTGACGAACTTTGCGAGAGAGGCTCGAAACCATTGAAACTCGATCTGCCAACGCCGAAATATGGTGCTGACGATCAAGTCATTGTACTTCATACATCTGGATCAACTGGTCTTCCCAAGCCGATCTACCACACCAACGCGAGCATTGAGTGCTTAGGGAATCTGCGACAGCTACGAGCTCCAGAAGGGCGCCAAAATGTCATGGATGCTCTGTTGGCTTCAGACAAGTCTATTATCGCTGTGGCACCGCTCTTCCACATGATGGGTCAGGCAATTCTCTGGCGATCACTACTCTGCCGAGCATCCATCGTGATCCTACCACCGGAGAAGCCACCCACTGCCGAGCTGATCATCAAAGCCATTCAGCAAGCACGACCTTGGTCGGGAATCTTCCCGCCATCGATTCTCGAACAAGTCACGGAGGCACCGGGTGGTCTCGACGCTATTCGCATCATGAAATATGTTTTCTTTGGGGGCGGTCCTTTGGCAACAGGTGTTGGCGACAAGCTGATTGATTACACCAATCTCCTCACAGTCATCGGTTCCACAGAGGCAGGATTGTTCCCGATTCGTCTACCCGCCGACACACACGACTGGCAGTACTTCGAGTGGGTCCCTGGAGCTGGTATCACAATGGAGGCAGACACAGACGGCTTGTATGAGATGGTCATCATGCCTGCCGACAAGAGATACCAGGCTGTCTTCCACACATTCCCAGGAATCAAGGAGTGGCGCACGAAGGACCTTTTTGAACGCCATCCGCGGAAAAAGAACCTCTGGCTCTACAAGGGCCGCAAAGATGATGTGCTCGTTCTGAGCAATGGTGAGAAGTTCAATCCAGTTGGTTTTGAAAAGTTGCTCGAAAGTCACCCAATGGTGAAAGGCGCTCTGGTTGTCGGGCAGGCTCGATTTCAGACAGGCTTGTTGATCGAACCGGAGTGGGCGCTGCTCCCTGATGATCAGGACCCTACCGAGCTTCTGGACCTCGTCTGGCCACTCATCGAGAAGGCAAACGTTGCAAGCCCTGCGCATGGCCGAGTATGGAGGTCGAAGGTTGCCATTACCAAGAAAGACAAGCCATTCAAACGCACGCCAAAAGGATCGATCATACGTCGCCAGACCACCGAGCTGTTCAAGGCTGAAATCGACGCCCTGTACTCGAATGAATCCAGCGATGACGAACTTGGCGCACTTTCAGCAGACGCCGATATCACAACGATCAAGAAGTTCCTGCGGCAGACTTTCAAGACCAAGGGGCTCGAGATCCCCGAGTCTTCATCTGACGGCGATGATATTTTCAGCTTTGGCGTCGATTCGCTGCAGGTCCTCGCGCTCTCTTCGACGTTGAACCACGCCGCAGGAAAGGAAAGAGTAATCACGATATCTCCACGAGATGTGTACGGCCATCCTACGATAAACGCACTGGCAGCCTTCCTTCACAGCGATGCGAGAAGCGATGCACCGAAGATCTCTCGCGAAGAGGCAATGGCCAAGATGGTCGAAAAGTATACACACGATCTGTCGAAGCGACGTGCCCCGGCCATCAGCGAACGTCCCGAAAAGCACACTTGCATTCTCACTGGATCAACCGGCTCTCTCGGCAACTGCATTCTTCAAGATCTTCTTGCGTCTTCAAATGTCGCTCACGTCTACTGTCTTAACCGCTCTGCCGATGCTGAAGATAGGCAACGACGAAGCTTTGCAGAACGCGGTGTCAAGGCAGACTTCGCGAAGACCACCTTCCTGCCAACAAACTTTGGAAAAGGCCGCTTTGGACTTCCTGCAAGTGTTTACGACCAGCTCTTGTCAAGCGTCGACATTTTCATCCACAACGCCTGGGCTGTCGACTTCAACAAAACACTACAGACGTACGAAGAAGTGCACATTGCCGGCACTCGTCGTTGCGTGGACTTCAGTCTTGAGTCACGATTCAGAGCTCACACCGTCTTCATATCATCAGTGGCCAGCGTTGGAAACTACCCGAGCGTTCACCCTGGCACTGAAGCAGTACCGGAACAAATGTTCGATGATCATAGAGTGCCGATACCCCAGGGCTACGGAGAGTCGAAGCATGTAGCCTCACTCATCCTTGCGGCCGGTGCTCGAGATGCTGGAGCTCCGTGCACGATCGTTCGAGCCGGTCAACTTGCTGGACCGAGTGGAGAGGGTGCTCCTTGGAACAAGCACGAATGGTTGCCTAGCATTGTGATCTCCTCAAAGGCCATGGGCATGATTCCGGAAAGGCTTGGCAATCAGGACGCCGTCGATTGGGTGCCAATGGATCTCGCTGGTCGCTCGGTGGTCGACATCGCACAGTCAAGGACGCAGCAGGCTCGTGATCTCAGCGAGACAGCCTCCGTGGCGCATCTGGTCAATCCGAGGACCGTCAGTTGGAGTGATTTGGTGCCCGCCGTCAAGCAAACTCTCGAAGCCGAGACTGGGCGCGGAATCAAAGTCATGTCCTTCAGGACTTGGCTTGATACGCTGGCGGCATCACCTCGCACGAAGGACGAGATTGAGAAGAAGCCGGGCATCAAGCTCATTGACTTTTACGAAGGTCTGCTCTCGGATGGCGGCGGCTTGCCACGATTGGCAACGAAGGAGACCGTCAGATTGAGCAAGACCGTGGCTGAGATGGCCCCTGTGACTGCTGCTCTGATGGAGAAGTGGGTGAAGCAGTGGCGGGAGTGATGGGTGAGGTGATTCCGAGGATCTTAATGTGCACTTTCGGACTTTTGAACTTACTGGTGTAGGTTTACGAGCTACGAGCCAACTTTCAAATCGCCTTTCCTCCTTCGAATGCAGGTTCCTCCTAATATGTCAGGGTTTTGCCGAGTCAATTGGTACTTGTATTCCTGCTTGAGCAACTGCCCTTACCCTCTTCTGAGTCTTGTATGGCAACGTTTGAGATCAACCTCACTGACAACAAATCGACCACATGATCGCAATTCATGATTCGCAGAGACTCCAGACACGACAATCCGGTTTTCAACCGCTGACAAAGAATACGTGAAACGCGAGCCATCTACCCGACCGGACCCTGTTCCGCTGCAGGAGGAAGAGGAGGCATGTGCGGGGCCCAATCCTCTCTATCAACATTGAGCGGGGCAGCACCATAGTAAGTCAAGCAAGTCATGGCGTGAGGGGTGGATATAAAAGACAGAGATGGAAGTATTCTGACCCATGTCCATCAAGGTCCACTGACCCAAACAACAGCCTTGCAGCACAAACACCAACATGTCCATCCAATCCCAGCTCAAGAAAGCCCCTGATCTCAACTTGCCCAAGAGCAACAACACTTGCCAGGTCTCCATTATCGACAGCACATGCGATCTTGTTGTTTACCCGTCGACATTGATTGAGCCACATATCAAAGGCCATGAATGGCTGAATCTTCCAACCTACGCTTTTTACATCAAGAATGAGAAGACCGGGGAGGAAGTCTTGTTTGATCTTGGAAGCCGGAGGGATTGGCAGAATCTCGTACCGCATGTTTACGATGTTGTCAGTGTGAGAATTCCTGGGTTGAAAGTTGAGAAGGAGGTCATCGATATCGTTCGGGATGGTGGTGTTGATCCTGATAGGATTAAAGCGCTAATCTTGAGTCATTGGCACTATGGTCAGTCTTATTACAATCGATCTACACGGGATCTTGCTGACCTGATGGCTCTCAGATCACAGCGGAAACCTCGCAAGACTCAATCCAAGGACCGATCTAATCGTCGGCCCAGGCTTCAAAGAAGCCTTCCTGCCCGGCTATCCATCAAAACCGGAATCCGCTTTCTACGAGGAAGACTTCAAAGGCCGGAACGTAATCGTGCCGCCATTCAGCGACGATTTCAAGATCGGAGGTTACCAAGCACACGACTACTTCGGCGATGGAAGTCTTTACGTTCTGAACGTCCCCGGACATACCACCGGACACATCTCCGCTTTAGTCCGCACGACGCCTGATACGTTCGTCTTCATGGGAGGCGATGTCTGCCATTACACCGGAGTCATCAGGCCTTCGAGTTATATCCCCATGCCGGATCCTATTCCGAGTTCGACGGTTCTGGACAAGAGACTTCCGTCGCCTTGTCCTTGTTCGATCTTTACGGATTGTCATCCGGATCAGGAGAATAGCCGGACGAAGGCTTTCTACAGATGTTCGACCGGAGGACCGTAAGTAAATTGCCGTCGATAGTAGCAAGTCTGACTTGTCCAGATACGGCACTTGGTACGACGACCCGCCGAAAGCCATGGAGAGCATCGCCAGTCTCTTCGAGTTCGACGCAGATCCCAACGTAATGGTCGTAATCGCCCATGATATGGCACCAAAGGATTCTTTGAAGTTCTTCCCGCAAGGGACGATCAACGACTGGCAGTCGAAAGGCTACAAAGAGGTACGTTGAGTGCGTTGAGCCATTTTTGTCCGTATGAGGCTGACTTCTGAACCTTTAGGCAATGCATTGGCATTTCGTGAACGAGCTACCGGTCGATGGAAAAGCCGGTCGAGATACGCTTTGTGACGGCCTCTACAGAGATGACGGAGATGGGTTGAAGAAGGTGAAGACTCTGAATGGCAACCCTGTGTGATGACCGAAAGTGTAGGACTCTTCTCATACGTTCATATATTCGTGTCTACGCAGACTTGCCATCGCCCTAATGCAATGTCTACATACTAATCGCTCGCCACTAACGAGAACAAAGTTTGCCTACAACGCATTAGCTGTTGATCACGTCTGCCAGTCAAGACAGACACCAATATCCCAAGTGGGAAGAGCTCTTCGGCAACATTCACCTCCTTCGCGCTCCAACGAAGACTTATCTTTCAACGAAACAGGCCTGCACATAACCCAATGTGTCCCAAACGCCGACTCCAGAGGCATCGTCCCAGGCGGTAGGCAAATGCTAGAACTCTGAGCATTCCTCACTTCACGTGGATGTCGCACGACTGCACTTGCCCAATGTTGCACTTAAAGACCGACGACCCGATTGCATGCTACATTTGCATATGCGGGGTCATACTTTACAGTCAACGACGAAGCCCGGCCAATCGAAGCGAAAGATACAACAAGCCCTCGTCTTGAAACACTTGCTTCGCGGTCGCGGTCCATACCAAAAATACTACGGCCTGCAGCTCTGTACATAAATTGTCGTCCAATTGACCCATATTCAAAAGAATAGAGTTTCTTTCGAACGCTGGTGGCTGACCACGCTTGCTGCTTCCGTCTCAAGCATCTTCCAAAATAGGAAGGAGCTTTCCTCAATCCATTCACTTCCTCGGCCCTATAATTTCATGAGCAGGGATTACGACACCCAGACAGAAAGAGACGAACTAGCGCCAAGTGTACCAGACTTTGACAGAACCCCTCGATCGCACAACCTTTTGTGCTGGACAAATTCGGAATGGTATGAACGGTCGATCGAGCATTTACCCGGACTTGGGTTCGGAGGCTGAAGGATGTCAAATTCCATTCAATTCCGCAACCCTAAAAGCAAAGGCTAAAGCAGATAAAACTGCATGACGCGCCTCATCAGATCCAGATCTGAATCCTGCCGGCCGACCTTTCGCACATTGAAATTCCTCGGACCGCCCAGAACTTCGGCCTTTGCATCCATCTGACAGAGCCATCACTGAAATCTGGTCGAGGCCATCGCGAAGATTGGAGTGAAAATTGCTCTTCCGGAAGGAGCTACTGCTGCGACCTGCCCTACATCAGGATGGATTCCTCTTGAGCGATAGACGCAGCTACTGGGACTTGCGTACTGGACACGGATCTGGAGCAGAGCAATCTCGTCAAGCACTCTGCTGTTGTCGGCCCAACGACAAACAGCCGGGTCTCACAGCAGTACTGAAGATGTCTTCCTCACATTCTCCAGCATCGAAGACCGAGACGGGCTCGTCACTGTCCATGCTCCTCAAAGACAGCCCTACGACTGCCACAAGCGTGAACGATGTCGAAGTCTGCGAGAAGAACTACGAGCCAGACCCCCTTATTATTTCACGACACTTCATTCGAGCTCTGAACGAATGCGATTGGAACCACTGGTGCAACCAGCACTTCGCTCCCAACTTTCGAGCTAAACATGACAACTCCAGGTCGGAGTTGACGTGGGAGGAGCAGCACAAGATGTACCAGGCTGTGCGAGCGCGCTTTCCAAAGTAGTGAGTGGACTTCAAAATGTCTCTCTTCTCATTCTTCCACTGACCGTCGACATAGTCACATGGAGATTTTGGGCGAAAGTGTCGATGTTGACGAGGTGAATGGCAGAGCGGTCGTCTGGCAATTCATCCGGATCACTGGAGCTCCGGAGGACACGCAGAGAGATGGACTTGGTGTCGCACAGTGGAGGAAGCAGGATGGCATCTGGTTGTGTTATGGCCATGCAGCATATCGAAGCTGCGGAGCTGTGTTTTGAACTGCATCCCCTGCATCAGATCCGGCCGACCTTTGCGACATATCGTGATTCCTGATCCGGATTCTTTCACCGGGCTTCAGGCGAGTCCGACCTTTGACTGTCATGCAATGACGCCCATTTCATGCAACTGCGTGCACTGCTTCCCAGAAGACGATCAGAGCTCCGCTTTCGTGGGCAGCAGCATTATTGCATGCTCTCTCTGGACTCGTCGAGCAGCGGAGATGCAGTATACACGGGCGCTTGATAAACCGTTCAGGTATTCCACAACCAGTCTGCTGGCAACCAGCAAGGCACATAAACAGCAATGGAGTACCACCATCAAGCCAACCCGCACACACAATCCCCAACAAATCTTCCAGCTCCATAAAGCCAACACCAATCGAACAGAGACATACAACTAGAGCAATCGAATTCCGATCCGGACTCACGCCAAACATGGGTTACCACGGCTACAACAAGTTCTCGTGCTATTACAGATCGAGAGGCTGCCCCAACTTCGTGTGGCAGAAGGGAGCTGCCTGCGGCTCCTGCATCGCGGCTGGACGTCCAAGCCCCCGGTAAGGGCATTCTCCATAACCGTCGATGAGTGGAGGCCGGAGGTGTTGAGGTCCCCTGAAGGCAGGATTTTGATTGAAGACCGGTCCCACGACTCGGCAGGAAGGATGGACCTCTATTTGCATTCTGATCTCGATCGATAGCCATTGAGGCTCTGTCAGTCTTTGTACTGCATAATGCAATGAATTTACTCAGTTAAACCCCACTCCCCTTTTCTCTTGCTTCATCGTATGTGCAAGCACTGCACAAGATCGCATTTCAAGTTTCGGAACCTGCTACTCAAGCAATCGCTTTTTGGCACGCGGCTTTCCAGGGGCATGAGCGAGAGCTGCACACGGTCGTGAAAGCTGCCGTTCACTTTCTCAGCGGAAAATGGTAGGTCGAGTGACAGAGGGCACGATATAGATCGCGGCGGCCAAACCTGGGGCCAATGTCAGAAAGCACTGTGGGACATACTCTTGGATGTGCTTGCCAACTTTCCAGCTGATGACGAAATGGCTGACAACTCACATGCACTTCCTGCCTCTGACACTGCGAGAGCACATCACATGCGCACAACATTTTGAGTGTCTTTCCGCCGGAATCGACCTTTGCCCGCCGCTAGAGCTGGACTCGCGGCGTGAATTTGGTCTCCGCCAGCCCCTATCGTATCGCATCAGCCATATCGCTTCCTACTGCATCCCACCATGGGCTTCCTGCAAGAAGGCACAGTCCTCAAGTCTGAAACTGAGAAGACATATCTCGCTATCAGCAGCCTTGGACAATCAAACGTCTGGACGGGAGTCGAGGACACAGGCGCCGAGAAAGACAATTTCACCAACGTCTTTATCCTCAAAGCGCCCTCAGATGATGACGAAGAAGAATCGTGGCCGAAATTCGTACACGAGATGATCATGCATGAGCTCTTCAAAGGCTCGCCGCACATTCGAAAGCAGATCGATCGTATTCCTCCCGTCAAAGACACAGCCTCGCCTCCAGTTCTCGTGCTTGAAATATTCCAAACGACTCTCTGGCAGGCTCGGACAAAACGACCGCTCTCTCGGCTCGAGATCGTGGCGATCACGAAGGGAATCTTGGAGGCGCTGCGAGATGTCCATGCGAAAGGTCTGGTGTACAGCGACCTGAAGATGGAGAATGTGATGGTCAATGGCTTCGACCAAGATGCTCCGTCGCATGGAAGCTGCCTCACCGTCAAGCTTGGAGATCTTGGGACGGTGATGTATCCGGCCAAGGGGATTGCGCAGCCCATTGCGTATCGAGCCCCTGAAGTCTTCTTCAAAGATGAGATTACCCCTGCCGCCGACATCTGGGCCGTCGGTCTCATTTACTCCCACCTGCTCGAAGCTCAAACCAACTTCTCCAAGACCGGGCTCTACGACGACTTGTACTTTGGCTCTGGCGTTATGGACGAACGTGTGCAGGCCATAAGATACGCCCTCGCCAACGACTACGACCTGCGAAAAGTGCCCTACTACAAGGACTGTACCCTGCCGTATCGGGACGAGGACCATGCTCATGGAAATCATTGGGAGAATCTTCGCAGCAGAGGGATGGAAGAACTCGATGTTGCATTCTTGCAGAGGATCTTGAAGGCAAATCCCAAGGAGAGGCCGTCGGCGAAGGCGATTCTCGCCAGTCAATGGTTTGCAGGCGGACTTTTGGCCAGGGAGTTCTCTCAAGTCGAGACGGACGGAGCTGGCGATCTTGTTGCGTGGCCAGAGATACCGGAAGTCTGAGAGCGAGGCATATGATCATCGATACGAAGTCCTAGACTCCTGATCAGTTCGACTATGACCTAGAAACCATTGTCATGCAGCGAAAACATTACCGAAACAAAAACTTTGTATTGCGTGGCTCGCTCTTCAATCTGAAAAGTTTCGTTGATGATGATGTGGTGATGAGGTTTGGAGGCCAGTCGTCTCTTGCATGAATCACGTCCCTTCCAGGATCCATTGCACTAGTTATGCAAGTTCGTATAGACGAAGCATTAGCACAGAACCTTGGCAAGCTGCAGAATCTTCATTCGAGGAGCAATCGCCCAGATCCGTTATCCTTGAGGACGATATCGTATTCGCCACCAGGACGAGTAAGCAAGGAAGAGACGCTGAAGACTGAGCAAAATCCAGATTACAACTCGCAGCGCTAGCTCGAGCTGTCTTTGTCAGAGACTAGCTTGCATTCTCTTCACCGCGTCGTTGATCTCCGTCATCCTTCTTTTCAAAGTCCATCCAAAGACGTAAAAATCGGCATCCCACGAGGCCTGCAATTCATTCACTCACAAGGATCAACATCCCAGTCAAACGCCACAAAATCCTCCGATCAGGCCACCCACACCGCCACCATGAATCCTTCCAGCCAAGCACCCTCCCCCTCCGCGGACCAACAAATAATCGCCTACATCGAGTCAATAATGTACCAATTCAAAGACTCCATCAACGCAAAAGACTTCCGCCTCCCCTCCGAATGCTCGCCCAACGACCCACCAACAATCTGGCGCTACATGGCCGACTACTTCGACACAGAGCAAGACCTGGTCCAAAGGACCCAAGCCACGACGCCCGGACCGAGCAAGTTTGGCCTGAAGCAGACGCTGGAGAGCTATAAGATGGCTGCAGCGGCGTTTCCGGGGATGCATATGGAGGTCAAGGAGATGAAGACGGATTTGGATTCTAAGGCGGGCTGGGCGACGGTTTTTGTGAATTTGGAGACGAGTGGCATAGGAGAGGGGGTTACGAGGACGAGTGTGACGGTTTTTGATTGGAGATGTCGGAGGGGGGAGTGGAGGTGTGTTTCGAGTTGGGCGGGGAATGGGATGCCGGGGATTTGAATGTTTTTGATTCATAGGGTGGGTATGTTCGATAGCTAGAATGAAAGAGCATCAACGCTCAAAGCCAAGTTGCGAGAACCTTCACATGCCAGTCAGGAACACCTTGATCCCCTCCAGCATCTCCTCGCCGGTCGGGCGAATCTGATCCGGAGGCAGCACAAAGCCATTCTCGCCCGTGTCTCGCAACTCCAATGCATACGCATAATCCGCTCCAGCAATATCGGTCGCAAAGTCGGCGCTGCTACCGGTCGTTGGGTAAAGAGTAGCCCCGCTAGGGCCGACAGTGAAGTTCGTGCCATACACTGCGCGAATCGTATCTGCCGCCTCGCTACCCAACCCAACTTGATCGGCCGAGTTCGCTGGAACGGCGTTAGTGTATCCATAGGGAGACAGGATGTATTGGCCGTAGCTGTGGAAGTCGATGTACTGAGCGATGGGTTGTTTCGCTGCTGTGGCATTCATCTGTGCCACGAGTGCCTTGTTCTCGGGAGTATCGCCGGCAGATCTTCCGCGGTAGGTCTGGTCACAAGGGTTGGGCGACGAGCCTCTTGGGTCTCCAATCCATTGGTATGGCCAGTTGCGGTTGATGTCCGTTCCGTAGCAGAGGCCAAGCTGGCCGACGAGGGGGCCTGGTGAGCGGTTTTTGCGCCATCTGGGAATTATTAGCCGGGTCCGGCACAGGAGATGATTCCCAACTTACAATCTATCCTTGGTCTGCGAGAAGACAAAGCCATCAGGGTTGACGAACGGCAGGATGTAGATGTCGTATGCATTCAGGATCGCGGTGAAAGTGGCATCGTTCGCCTTGTACCCCTTGATCATGTTGTAGGTGATGTATTCCACCGTCATGCTGGTGATCCACTCTCTCGCGTGCACATTGCCGTGCCAGATGACCGCTGGCTTGGTACCAGTGCTGTTGCCGAAAAGCTTCAAGCCAAAGATATCGCGCTTCTCGTACGACTTGCCAGCCACAAAGTACTGAGAGTTCTGGGGAAAAGCTTTGTTCAGATCCTTCCAGTACTGGACGTGGTCTGCATATGCGTGGTATGAGTTGAACCACGAGTCGCTCGGAAGGGCTCCATTCTGTCGCTTGACATACTTGGCAGCAGCTCCTGCTGATTCTGCGACGATGTCTGCTCCCAAGTCCTGGTGCATGACCGAGTATTCTAGTCCCATCTTCTCAAACTTGTCTGCCTCCTCGGGTGCCAGGGAGATATCGATGTGTTCGTCTGAGCAGTAGTTCCATCTTTGGTAGGAGAGCTCGGAGATCTTGTTCAGAACGGCCGCGGAATCGTCGCTCGAATGAATACGATAGACGCGGTAGCCATCGTAGCTGACGGAGTCATCTTTGGGTACGAGGCTGCCCAGTGCCAGCGGCAAGAATGTGAGGAATCGGAGGGCGACCATGGTCGTCGGTTGGGATGTGGTGCTTTGCTCGAATTCGCAAAAGAGCGGGCAGTCAGGGTCAAGATGAAGAGTTGAAGTGCCCTCACTTCATGCAAAGAAAGACCGCTAGGCAAGAGAAGAAGGATAGAAAGACCTACCTTTGGAACGATCTTACCTCCTCTTATTCAAACAACCCACCACGACCGCGGCTTCCATCGTCCATATTCTTCCCAAGCAGGACAGATTCCCGTCCCGCATCGCAGGCCCTCACAAATTAGCAAACATCAAAACCTCTTGCCTCCTACCGCATCCAGCGCAGATCGACAAGGCAGACAGGTGTCACCAGCCGAGTCGTACCTGTCAGCAGCAATGCCGAGCGGAAGGGTCACACTGCCATTGCGTGCTATCAAATAAAGGCACAAATCAGATTCTGGCATTCTTTCTTGACTGCAGTTCGTGGCGCTCGCTGATGCACAAGTAGATTCGCGCATGCTGGAGATCTGTACTCGGCGCCCAGCCGCTTGGGATGGCTTTGGAAGGTGGGATTTCAGCAAGCTCGCAGGTGCGACCGCCACCAAAGGCAATGCTTGGGTAAGAGGTCATCGCCGTCTTTCATGTTCATATCGAGCCTCGGCCGTGGGCTCATTTGAGGGCCGTCTTCCGGATGATGGTGATTCTTGGCTCTGGGAGAGCCATCTGGTAATCCGGCGTCATCCTAGTCGATTCGGCCGTGATCAGAGATGGCAGAAACCCATTCAACAAACTTGAGAGACTGCAGAGTTTGATGCAGAGGACGTGGGCGTTGACGATGGCGATGGCGATGATGGAGTTGAAGAAAGAGGGAAAGAGCGACTTCGAGTCAGCAGAAACTTAGGGTTGACCGTACCTACCAACCGGCCACATGACCTCACACACCGCCTATTTCCCTATAAGCCTAATTTACTACCTTACTTCATCGTCCACTATGAATAACTCGCTTAATGCATTACTAAATGCTTTAATCCTTTTAATACTACTTTCTCTTTACCTATAGAGCCTATAGGAATCTATTTTTATTACTATCGCCTATTAATCCCTTTAGATATCTAGTAAATCGACGTCTCTCGCTACCTTCGATTATGCGTTTCTACTACTAAGGACGGTAGTAAGTAATATTATTATCTATATCTCGTTACTATATATAGAACTTTAAACGAAGTAGATAATAGATAGTTAGTAGTAGACCTTAGCGAAGGTTTTAAAAATTCTTTAACGTATACCTCGAAACTAATACTACTTACCTTATAGTCCTTATAATAGCTTATTATAGTTCTATACGAGCGCGCTCTATCTACCTAATAAGATAGGTACTAACCTAGGAGTAGGCTAACTCTACGCTATCTATAGGCGTATAATAGAAATAAAGGCTATAGGAATATCTAGTAGTTAGTTTCCGAGGAACGATAGTAATAGTAGCTCTAGGAGGCTAAGAGTAATAATCGCTATATACGTAAGAACGCTATAGCTAATCTTTATAAGTATAATACCGCTAGCCGTATTATAGAGATAGCTACTAGCGTAGTAGTACCTAACCTATATAGCTAGTATCTTCGCGCTAGCTATAGCCTATATCGGGTATTAGCGAATAACGAAAGCGTTATCTATACCTACTATAAGTATAAGAATAAGCTAGTCTATACTAATATATAAGTTATTAGGGTCGTTCTACTACTAATAAGAACGTAGTATTATTAAGCTAGCTAAACGCTATTAAACGACGTAGGCGTAGATAAGCCGTTCTAACGTTCGCTAGTATTAGAGGTATAAAGCCTTAGGTAATACGTATAAACTAGTATCCTATTTCCTATACTAATACTTTCTAATATAGAGCGTCTATTAGGGAGTTTAAGACGCTACTACGAGTATTAAATAGTAGTACCTAGGAGATTCTACGAGAGAATTAGTATCTACGAGATCGCCTTATAGTAGTAGAGCGTTAGATAGGCGGCGTAATTAACTAGCTTTAGAGCTCGATTACTATTAGTAACGATATAATATATTTCGCTTAAAAGGCCTACTAGAAGGTATTTCTAGAGATAGTATATCGAACGCTACCCTCGTAGATAAGGCTTAATATATTTAAGAGGCGAGTTAGTATAGGGTACGAAGAATTATTATAGTAGACTAGCGTTATTATATATAATAGACGAACGAAGGCTATCGAATATATAAAGTCGAGCTCGTTATTTTAAAACTTTATACGAAATTAAGTCGTAAAGTAGATAGCGACTAATTTCGTAAGGAACTAAGGTATATTAGGTAATCTAATTACTCTAGAATAATAATAACTATATTAGTATATACTATATCGAGTCTAGAGTTTTCTCGACGATAATAGGGACTTACTATTACTATAGTAGTAGTAGCGAGGTTAAATCCTATATATTTTTTACTACTCTAAGTAACCCTAGCTACCTTAGGTATAGAACGGATATCCGCTTTAGGAAATCCGCTTACTTAAGATTTCTAACTAGTAGTTAGAGATTATTAGCGCTTCTTCTACCTATAATTAATTAATCTTCCTCCTAAAACTATACTCCTCGTATACGTATCTACTTCTTATAAGATCTATAGGCGATTTCTAGAATATATTAAATAAGTAGTAGCGAGACTACGTTACTTAGCTTTATAATTAAGAATACCTCGAGCTCGACTAAGTAGAAGACTATACTACGCTTCTCTACGTATATCTCCTCTACCTTCGATAAAGTATAATCTAAATAGTAAGCTAATAAGCGTACGATAACCTTTATCGCTAATAGAAACTAGAAAGCGCGCTAGTACGTATATATTAGCTACGTAACCCGCGCCTTAGCTATAAGACTTAATACGTATTATTTTAGTACTAACTCTTTCTATTTTAACCTAATAAGGAACGACGACGATACCTATACTACTTTAGCTTCCCTACCCTAGATAATACTACCTATAGGATAGAGTACGAATTAAGAAGTATATATAGATAGAACGTTTAAAAGCCGTAGCTAATTCTATCTATAGATCTCGATATATACCTCTTACCTAAGACTATTAGGCTCTACCGAGACGCTCTTCCCCTCCCCGTATACTATAATATATCTACTATTAGTAAAGAGCTCGATTAGAGTACTTATAGGATCGAATTCTTAAAGTTACGGGTAGCGCTCTAGGTATAACGTATAAACTAACGTAGTATCTATACTATATAGTTACTAGCGTATATATAGGGATTAGCTTAGGATATCTTATATTATAGTCTACCTAGGGACTTACTCCCTAGGTACGTAATAGAAGAGGTAGAGTAAAAAGAAACGCTTACTAGATTATCCTTCCCTAAATAATACGTAATAGTAAGTAGTAGGGAAGAGTAGTATTATAAATATTAAAGAGGCCTATATAAGTAAAAAGATAGATAATAGTAGTAATCGTACTAAAAAGGTTATATTAAAATATAGTAAGGCTAGCTCCCCTATTTTAATATATACTAACTCTAGGAATCGAACCTAGTAGGACTAATATCGCGATACTAACTAGGCTACTAGGCTAGTTAATAGAAACTAAAGCTCGCTATTAGATATATATACGTAAATAAGTAGTAGAGTTATAAAAAAGATTAATAAGCTAATATTATAAAAACGATAAAAAGGTTATATCGAAAAGTAGTAAGGCTAGCTCCCTTATTTCGATATATACTAACTCTAGAAATCGAATCTAATAGGACTAATAGTATAGTACTAACTAGGCTACTAGGCTAATTAATAATACTATAAGATATTTAAAGGTTATATATCTTAATAAAGCCTATCTAGAGCTCTTTCTTATAATAAGGGAGCTATAAGTTACTTACGAAGACTTTTAATAATTTACTATAGCTAGTTATAGTTTATATATAAGATAGCCTCCTCGATTTAGGCGTTATATTTCCTCTTATATAATATATAGCGTATATAGGCTCGAGGGAGGTTATCGCCTACCTACCTTATATTAGCTAAGTAGGTCTAATAAGAAACTCCCTATTACCTATAAGACGAGTATAGCGAGAGTATAGTAATACTACTATCCGTTAATTTAATCTAAAAGATATAATACTATCGCTTCTTATTAGAAGCCTCTAGCCTTTCCTAGAAGGAAGCTAAGTAGCTCTACTAGTCTAATAGGCTACTTTTAATAAATACTAGTAATACTCGCGAGCTAGTATTACCTTTCCGTCGTTTCGGACGATCTAATACGCTTAATTATCTTATAGCCTAGGATATAGTATTATTTCTACTTTTATTCTTATAAGTTAGTACTAGATCTCGTTTAAAATCCTATATAGGCTAAGCTAGAGGCTAGTAAGAACGATAGGCTAAGCTCGGATCGTTTAATAGGCTAAGAGAAGGCTTCGAAATATTAGTAGGTAGCTCTAACGAACTATATATAGTACTATCGTATAGTAGAAGCGGTTATAGTAGAGGGTAGTTAGACGTTTCTATAGTAGTTAGGCTTAAAGATATTCCTAATGCGATATTAGCTAGCCTACTTAAGCTATCTAGTATATAATAATAATATTAATAAGAATTAGAGGCTATAGAGTCTCGTTCCTATATCGAGACTTCTATAAGCTAGGGCTTCTCGACTAGCTCCCTTTTATAGACTACTATATCTCCCTAGAGGTACTCTTATATAAGCGAGTTAATATTATCGTTTAGAGTATTACTATCGTTATCGTTATTAAAGTAGTAGAATAAACTAGTACGCTAATATATAGGAAGAGGACTACTAGATTATATTTTAATATTATTAAGTAGCGTTTATAATATATAAGACGGGTTCTATAGGAGTAGCTACTAGGTACGAGTTCGCGAAGGAGCTAGCGGATACTATAGTAGCTACTACGGCTTCGATTCTATAATCTAATTAGACTTTAGTATTAGATACTAACCTAGTCTCTATAGGCTAACTATATATAATAACTTCTAACCTTACCTTTATAGAGATCTTTAGCTCGCTTATAAAATTAGAGTTAGGAAGATAGCCTAGTTCTTATTCTTATAGCTATCTTATCTATAACGTATCGCTACTTAAGCCTAGGTCCCTTTAGTCTAAATTAGAGTCCTTACTACGTTATAGGGTACGTAGACTATATTAAATCTTATACTAGATTACCTATAGACTAGTAGGTTACTTACCTAAACCTCTCCTATACTTACCTAAGAAGTTAACCTTTATCTAGTCTAAGATCTAGCCGTATACTACGAAGAAGTTAGCCCTAAACTTACCTACGTACTCGTCCTCCTAGGTAATAAGGACCTTACTAGCTAAACTACTAACTATTTTATAAGTTAGTAAAGATCTCCTACTACTACTATAGTTTCTATACTTACTAATTCTCTCGATCTATAGCTATAAGATTAGTACGATCTACTTAATCTTAATACTAAGCTTCTCGTTATAGTATTCCTATAGGTAGTCCTCCTCTATCGCTACGTAGGCTATAACGATATAACGCGTACCCTATAGTATTCTAACTACCTTTATTCCGTATTACTTCTAGGTCTCTTTAGCCTTAGCTATCGTATACTCGCTAGCGGTACGCTTTATAGCTATATATATCGTCTAGTCTTTATAGGAGCTAGTAGGATCGAAGACGATATTCTTATAGTCGCTATAGATATAGTAAGGGTAGGTTATAATAAAGTAGATAGGCTTAGTACCGTCGAGCTTATCTAATAGTAGATATATAATTCTTATAGCGTTAGTAATATTAGATCGAAAGTTATAGAGGGAAATACTTATAGTAAGTTACTTACTAGCTTTAATATATCTACTCTAATAGTTATTATAACGAATAGATATTCTAATAGTATAGCTATCTACCTTACTAAAGCTTAGATAGTAGAAGCGCGCTCTCGCTATCGCCGCTAATTAGCTAATTCGCTACTTACGAAGGTTTATTAATAAGGCGAGTAACGTATATAGGCGCCTACCGCTTAAATTAATAGCTTTAGCCCCTAAATTTCCTCTTAGATATACCTACCTCCCTACTCGCCTTCTACTATATCCTTAAGCTACTTTAGTAGCCTTCCTCCTCCTTTACTATCTAGCTTAAGCTTTAGTATATACTTATCCTTTTCGACCTTTTCCTCTATCGCTAACCTTACCTAGATATATCTAACGCCTATAGAGCCCCTACTAAGCCTACTAATACGCCTAAGCGTAATATTACCTAGGTTACTACTACCTAAGGCGACGCTTATTCTACTAATAACTAGTCTACTATCTAGCTTAGTAGCCTTTCGAGTACTACCTTCTCTAATTAGGTTACTACTACTATCGTAGCTAGTACTATTTAAACTCCCGTAGCTAGTACTAAGAAGACTTCTACCTATAAGTCTACTAGTAGTATAGCGCTACGTAAGTAGCTTAAGCGTAAGGCGAGTAAGATAGCTAGAGATAACTATAACGAAGATAATAAGGCTAGCGAAGATAACGATAACTACGAGATTCTACTCGACCTATACGTTAAACTACTATATAAGTATAAGGATAGCGAGTACTAGGTATACTATATATTTCTATTATTAGAACTAAGCTTTACTAACTTTCTATAGATAGAGGCGATTATAGATAGGATAGAAGATAGCTAGGGTAACGTATATATTATCCTTATCGATATCTATCTAGTCCTATATCTAGGAGTCGATACTACTATCTAGTTTATCTACTAGTACTACGTACTCCTACTAGGTATCCCTCTCGCTAACTACTACCTCCCTACCTCTAACTATTATACTAACTAGCTCCCTAGTATTAGCTAGTACTAGGATAGTCCTAACTACCTCTTCGCCTACGCTATATCTACTAATAGCCCCCTAACTTCCTAGATTCGCGACTACTATATACTAGAGTACTAGGCTACTCTCTACCTAAATACCCTATATAATATCTAGTAAAGTATTAGTAGACTAAGAGAAGTAGATTAGGAGGCTTAGATATAGCTCGAGATTAATTAGGCTATACTATACTTAATAATAATATAATTAGCTTAAGATATAAGGTCTTAAGTAGATACTTAAGATATAAGGTCTTAAGTAGATAGTAATAAGAATACTCTATTTCTTATAATAATTCCCTATATCCCTCTTATACGCCTATATTCTAATTTCCTATATCTTCTTATATATCTCTCGTTCTCGTAACTCGCGCGCCTTCCTTAAGACTTATTAATAAGCCGAGAGACGTATACTAGCGCCGTCGCTTTAAAAGCGATAGCTTCGCCCCTAAAATTTCTCTCCGAATATACTATCTTCTAACCCTCCTACTACCTACTCTATTAAGTACCTTTAGTAGTACTTCCTCTTTTCTAGTATCTAGCTTAAGCTTTAGTAAGTACTTATTTTTCTCGACCTTTTCCTCTATTACTAACTATTCCTTATAGCTATAGCTACGCCTATCGAGAGCCTAGATACGCTTATTACGACTAACGCTCCTAAGTATAATACTACTTTATCTTATACCTAGTCTACCGCCGCTTAGTCCGCTAATATCCTATTCGCTAATACCTAGTCTACTATTACCTTATCGAGTAATAACCTAGCTAATTAGATTACTATCTACGCTATACGTCGCGTTAGTATCCCTACCGCCTATAAGTCTACTAGTAGTAAGGCGCTACGTAAGTAGCTTAAGCGTAAGGCGAGCGAGATAGATCTAAGTAATAACGGCTACCTAGACTCTAACGACGAACGCCTAATTATTATCGACGACGTAGCGATCCCGCTTTATAAGTATAAGAAGGGTAAGTACTAGGTATACTATACTTTTCCCTTACTAGAACTAAGCTCTACTAAACTTAACTAGATATCTACGATTATAGATAGGTTATTAGATAGCGATAGTATTATCTATATCTTCCCTATTAATATTCGTATTATCCTCTACCTAGGTTAAACTAAAGTTACGCTCTACTATAAGTATTATATATTACTCGATACCCTTAACCCTAACTACTACCGCCTCCCTCCTATTAACTACGTTAACGATAACCTCCTAGGTACTAGCTAGTACTAGGATAGCCCTAGCTATATCTTCGCCTACTATATAGATAATATAGGCGCTACGTCTAGCGTCGAGTACCTTAAACTTATCTACTAGGCCTAGTTAGAGACGTTTCTAAATACGCCTTACGATATAATATAAGGCTTTAGTCGAATTAGAAGAGTAGAGCGAGAGATATAGTAATACCCTAGAGTTTTTAGGCGGCGCTATACTTAAGAATAATATAATAAGATTAGGATACGAAGTCTTAAGTAAATAAGAATAAGAGAGATACTTACGAACCTATAATTCCCTTCTCCTTCCTTCCTATTTCTCCTATCGTAATATACTGCTTTTACTCGAAGCTACGGTAGACGAGTCTAGATAATTAACTATAGGAAAGCTAAAGAGATATTATAGATCTTATACTTAGAGGAGTAGAGGAGAGCGAACTATATATAAACGTATCCCTTCTCTCCCCTATAGTAAGACTAGAGGAGGAAGGTAAAGTCTAGCCTAGCTAGATACGTTAGCTACTAGCTTATACTCGTTACTCTTTTATTACTTAATATTAAAGGAGGGGCGTAGAATAGATAACGAGGACTCCTACCCTCCTACTTTAAGCTATTATTAGGAAGAAGAGGGATAAGGCTTTCTATAGCTCGGAGTTAGTAGCTATACGAATATTAAGATTATCTATCTATTACTTCTAAGATAATATAGAGGGTAGAAGGAATCCTCTACTAGATAACTTTCGAAGGACGGATAGCGGACTAAATATATAAGCCTAAGTACGCGTAATATAGGTAATAGTCTAATTATATTCGCGCCCTTCTAGTAGGTATAATAATATTATATTTACGTTATAGAAGTTAGGTAAGAGAGGCGTTACTACGCGCGCGCTAAAGTTACGTAACTTAATATCTCTAACTAGTAGTTAGCGATCGTAAAAGCTATAATATTATCTAGCGCGCTAGCGCGTTTCGCTCTTACGCGCTATTATAGCCTACTTTACCTCTTCTCGCGCTTTACTACGATTGTACGCGCTCTTTAGACACCCTTACGCTAATCCTTACTTCCTTATATAGACCCTCTTACTAGGAGAGTATTCTATATCTTCTACTTAGACTTTATCTCGATATCTATAGCTCTTTTAGTTACTACTTCTAGAATCGCCCTCCCTCTAATATATCCTACTATATCTATAGGGAAGATAATAATAGCCTAGGTATACTTTTAGCTAATTATTAAGATACCTCGAAGCCCCTAGGCGTCGAAAATTATCTACTAATATCCTTACTAAACCGCTTCTTTTAAAGATATTAAGCTTTAGTTCTATTACTCTACTCCCTTCTATTAGGTAATTAAGGACTTCCTATATTTACTTAAGCTTAGAGTTCTAATATCTTACTATAGTAATCCTAGTAAGCCCCTCTATCTCCTAATTATTAGCTAATATTTAAGTCTTATAATAAAGTTTAGGCGCTATCCTATCTTTTACCTTCTCGTCCTCTATTCTACTACCTATACGATTCGTTAAATCCGTTAATACGCTAATTACTAGCGACCTTAGCCTCGATAGTAGCGCTATACTCTTACGCCTTCTAACTCGCTAACTCTTACGCTCTCGCCGTATATAGAGTAACTCTACTTATAACGTATCTTCTACTACTCGAATATTTAACCTATAGACCTCTCTTAAAGCCTAATTAACCCTCCTAGGCTCGTCTCTTACCTCTCGAAGACTCGATTAACCTCTAGCCTCTCCGCTTAGTTCTTTCTATAGTTACTATATATACCTCGTTTTACGAGTATTATATTTTATACGATTAAAACGCTAGCGGAGTAGTAAGAGATCGCGGCTATAGCGGTTACCTTTATAGATAATATAACTATACTCGCTCTATATCGTAGTAGTATAGTCGTTCTAAGATTATAAGATTTACTTAATACTAGTAATAGCTACGTAGCTCTAACTACTACTACTACTAGTACTAGAGTAACTATAGTTAATAATAAAAAGGAGACCTCGCCTTCTATATTATCCTATAGAGAGGAGGGAAGTAGTAATACTCTTAGTTATCGAGCTATCGAGTAGAGTATTTCCTCTAGCTTCGTATCTTATTCTATCCTAGCTCCTCTCCTAATATAATTCTAAAATAGCTACGAGTAGTACGCTATATATTTAGCGAACTTAGTCGCTCTAGTCGCCTTAGGACTAGGATTTAACCTCTAGCTCGTAGAGAGAACTTTATAGAATATTAAAGGCTTAGAGGACTTAATTAAGGACTCGGAGTTATTAATAAGTAATAGGTTAGAGGCTCTAGATAGCGGTTTCTACGGCTACGATATATTAACTTAGAAAGATTTCCTTATAGTTTTACGTTCGTAAAGCTATCGCGACCTCGCTAAAGTCCTTATAGAGATAATTATATATATATAGGAGCGACGTACGAAAGCGAACGACTAGACTAGCGTATCTACCTTTTAGCTTAGCGAGGCCGCCCTAAATATACTATTAGGCGATACGTTAGAGGGTTAGAGGAAGTTTTAAGGGCTACTAAAAGACTTAGCTATTCTATAGCGCGAGTTTAAGACTACTATAAAATAGAGTAAAGATCGATTATAACGAAGTATACGTCTTTAGGTACTACTACGCGACCTACTCTTCGCCTTTCTAGCTAAAACGCTATACTTTAGCGGCGAAGTCGATATATACTATTAAGACCCTTCTCGTAATAGACTAAAAGAAATACCTAATAATAAGACTAAGTAGGCTATATAAGTTCTTAATAGAGTAAAAACTAAATACTAGACGTAGAAATAGGTTTAAGTAGCTCTTAGCTAGGCTATATTTAAGCGATAGAAAGAATCGTACAAGTTTCTATTAAGGATATCTAGCCTCTCGTACTATAAAGAGGATTTCCTTTATATTTTTAATACCTAGATAATAAAAGACGAGAATCCCTAAGCGGCTAAGATTAATATTTCCTAGGAAGAGATTAACGAGTTTATTATTAAGCTCTAAAACTTCTATAATAGCCGCGAGAAGCGATAGCGTCCTCGCGTCCTCTACTATATCCGTATAAATACTTTAGGAGTTTAGGAGACCTACTACTATAGAGATTAGGATTAAGGGGTTATTAATTAATAGCTAGCTATATAGAAGATAGAGCTAACTAAGGACGATAAGAAGCTCTCTTCGCCCTAGTTTAAGGAACTACGCTAGACGCCCGCCCTACTATCTATTAATACTCGTTAATCCCTTAAACTCGTAGAGTCTATATCTTACTCTCTATTACTACCCTTAGAGGATATATATTAATAATATATTAAGTATATTATAAATCGTCGCCTATAGACTAACCGTTAAAAACTTATCGACTCTACTCTTACTCCTTTCTAGGCGCGCTAAATCGTAGTATTCTTATCTAGGAATCCGTTAAAAACTCCCGTCCCCTCTAGACTCTCTATACTATAACTATAGCTATAGACGAATAAATCTCCTAGACCTAAATAGTAGCGAGAAGATAACGATAGGGATATTATCGCCTCTCTTTATTAGTTAGAACGCTAAATAAGTAATACCCTTCTCTAGGAGACTAAGTATAATAGCTTTAAACGTATTAGGGAAACTAGTACTTCTAAGAACCGCTAGCGCTAAAAGAGACGGAAGAGTAGCGCTATAGTAACTCGATACGAAGACTCTAAAGATATAGAGATAGTAGACGTACTAGTAGGTACTAATTAGGAGACTAATCCGTAGGAAGATAACGTAAATATAGAGATTAACGAACTTATTCTAGATAACGCGTAGCTAGGGGCCGCTTTTAAATCTATATCTAAGTAAGATAGTATACTCTACGAGCTAGTCGTACTTAGACTATTATATTATCTCGTTCTCGAGGAAGATATAGGCGACTTATTACCTAAATTAGATAGTATTAAGTATAGCTTAAGTATTATTAGCGCTAAATATAGCTATACGCCTAAGCTACCTACGAACTCGTCGCCTATTAAAGGAGTATAATATATAAGCTAGTTCCGCTCTACTCTCTATAAGCGATAGGGGCTAAGTCTACTATAGTATCTCTAGCTTCTAGAGATTATAGAAAGCTTATAGCCTTTCGTAAGTACTATAGAAACCCGTACCTTTTAGCCCTATTAGTATTATCTTAAGAAGGTAGTAGTAACGCTTAGTCTTTTATTTCCGAGCTTATTATATATTAATACTAAGAATCTTCGATAATAGCTAAGTAATATCTATTTCGCGACTAAGCCTATAGCCTAGCTACTCTCGACTACGAATCCTTACCTTATATAGATATATCTAGAGTTCCTTAAGCTATTATCCTTAGATAATTACTTTATAAACTAAAATATTCCCTATCCTAGCGCCTACTTCGCGCTTAATCCTAAGAGAGCTAAGGCGATCTACGATTAGGACTATCCCGCTATAGGGAACTATTATAGCTAGTACGGCTTTATCGTAATAGACCTATTTAGCTTTCTATAGTCCTATACTAATTATATTTCTAACGAGGTATTATTCTACTCCTATTAGTATAATATACTACTTAGACTAGATTAGTTAACTAAACTTTTTAACTCTACGTATTCTATACTAGGATAGCTCTTACGCGCTAATCTAGAGGGTTACTAGAAGTTTATCTATCTATTATAGAGTAAGAACTATAAGATAATTATAGTACTAGTAAATCTCTACTTTACGTAGAATAGAATATCTTACCCTCTACTATTCTCTATTCTATATAATCTTCCTATAGTTAAGAAGTTTAGCGAGGATTCGCTAACTAATATAGTAGTTTTTATTAACTATAATACGAGATAACGTCGAGATAGTCTAGATACTTCGCTCGCTATATTTATTCCTAGATTCGATAAGAGCGCTTTATAATAGCTAATAGAGGATATACCTACTACTAGAAGGCGTTATAACGATATTAAGTAAGAAGAATTAGTACGAGATTAGCTTCTTTCGTAATATTAATTACGAGTCGTACGTAGAGAAATTAGTAACGCTACCTTTATCTTACTATATATACCTCGCGAGAACCTTTAGTACTCCTTATACTCCTTATAGGTTCGTATTCTAGTCTAGTATACGCCTATTAACGACGAGTAGCGGGTACTTAGAGTCTATATTAATAGCCTCTAATCTTCTATCTACTAGTAAGTAACGCCCCTAGTTATATTAAATAGTTATATATAGCTTTACTCGCTACTATCGCGTATACTCTCTCTTATACCTATAAATCTCTTCTACTATAAACTTTATCTATTAAGTCGTATAATCCTAGAGGGTAGACTATAGGAAGATCCTCGAGTTATCGCTACGCTTAACTAGCTATTCTTACTTAATAAGCGCGAGCGCGATACTATTATTTAAGAGATCTAGGTAATAAATATCGAAGTATACGTAGACTTTATACGCGAGCTAGAATATTTAATCGTATAGACGCCTTAATAGTAGTATATACGAAAGGGCGATCGTATACTAGTCTAGAGATATAAACTTACTATCGATCCTAGCTAGCCTTTTAATCTTTTAGTACCTCCCCTAGTACTCTAGTATAGCTTTATAATAATA
>NHNW01000006.1:1157303-1171638 GCA_002786025.1 Zasmidium citrigriseum | reverse complement strand
TAATACCGCCGCTCTAGAAGATAGATAGAAGTACCTCTAATCCTTTATCGCTAGGTTTAATATATAGAAGGAAGTAGCCCCTCTAATTTTAAAGGCTATTATCTAGCGTACTATTAATCGGAAGGGCAAAGAAGGTCTTAATAAGGAATTTAAGCTTATAAACTCTAACCTCTACACCCTAACTCGCGAGTAGAGAATAGATCGTATTAACGAGATTAACGCTATTAATCTCGACTCCCTATAGGTTAGATAGTTCGTTAACTTATAGGGTTAGGAGTTTACCTTATCTAAGTTCCTTTAGCTAAAGACGAGCTAAGGCCTACCTCTACTAGTACCTTCGAGAAAGGACTAGGATAAGCTAAAGCCTATACTTTCGGATCCTAAGCCGGCTCCTAAGCTAGGCCCTAAGCCGGCCGACCCGAATATCCCTTAGCCTCCCCGCCGAAGCGGCCGCCTTAATCCTCCTCTAGTACCGTTAGATCCTAAGCCGCTTCCTAACTAGTCCCGCCCTCGGAATAATTCGATTAGTTCTAAGAAGTCGAACCCGCTACTACCTAGTACGCTATAGCGCTCCTATAAAGCTACTCCCTAGTAGACGCCCTATTCGAGATAGTCTAATTAGTCCGCCTATTCTTAGTAGTCTATACGCGAAGGTTTATAAGTTTTAGATAGCTCGAGTCGCCTTAATAGTATACTTAAGTTTTACGAGTACTATAGCGATACTATATATACCTCCTTTATCGCCCTTATCGATAGTAATACCGATCTTAAACTCTAATCGATCCTACTAGACGACTAGAAGATTAAGATACTAGAGTTATACTAGGATAAATACGTAAAGGCTAGAGACGGTAATAAGGTCCTATATCCTAAGTATAGGAAGCTACTCGCTAGCCTTATAGGTATATAGACTAAGTACGGTAGACTATATAATATCTTATAGAAGATATACGGTAGCCGCGGTAATCTCTATCGCTTTCGGTAAGAGAATCCGACTTTCTTTAGAAGCGACGGAATAAATACGGTCCCTTCGGACGCCCTCGGCCCCTATCGCTTTAAGATAGGTACTTAGTATAACGGCTATATTATTCCTAGTAACTAGGAGACCTTTAACCCGAAACTCCGCGATACCCTTACTAGAGCTCTCGGCCTTAATCTATTAATACTAAATACTTGGAAGAGAGAGGGCAATATTATCGTTAGCGGTATCTTCGACTAGTAGCACGAGTATAAGAATAAAGATAGTAAGTCTATCTATAATATTATCCTTAAAGAAGTTCGGATATACCGCTAGTATACCCGGAAGATTTGCGGCCGAAGTAACTTTAGCTAGGGACGTACCTAGCTCTTTTCTCTCGCCTAATAGCTTATACGTCTAGACCCTATATACTATATACTCTATATACTACTTCGCCGCGACAAGACCCCCTTTCTTAACCCCTATCCCTACTATATTAAGGATTAGTATAGGGAGATAGGGAATAGGAAGAAGCCTACTAACTACTCCGATACCGGCTTTCGCTATATAGATAGTAATATTAAGAAGATAAAAGCTATTAGCGGAGGAGAGTTTATAATTCAAGGCTCGCTCTCCTTACTCGCTAAGAAGGCGCTAAACTATACCGAGCTAATACCTAGACTTTATTAGCCTAAGCTTTAGAATAAATAGATAGCTCGCCTCGATAGGGATATACTAGAGATAGTAGGTAGTAGAGTTTAGACTATCGACAACACTATGTAGACTCTAGAGGATACGGCGAATACTAGATACGACTAGAAGCCTATCCCCTATAAGAAGAGGCTAGATATCCGTATATCTAAGCTAACCCTTCTATATAGAGCGCCTAGCGTTAAGCCTCCGAACGTCGATCGTACTAACCTCTTTCCCTAGTACATTAAAGTTAACCTATAGACTAGAGTACTAGAGATTAATAGTACTAGTAGCTAGGACGAGATAAGTCGGTCCTACCGTAAGCTTACCGCCCCGCCGAGAACTCTATCTAGCTACCCTAATCGATATAGCCGAATCCCTTTTAAGTTCCTAGCTACTATTAAGATACGAGCTAATTAGGATATTAGTAAGGCTCTAACCTATTAGATAATATAGAGCGATCCTTAGGTTATTACTACTTAGAGGAATATAATATAGCGTGTCGTTAACTAGTATAGATCTAGGGAAAATAAGGATAGTACGAATACTAGCTTTACCGACTTCCTTAAGGGCTATCGAAATAGCGCCGCTAGCGAATTCTTTACTCGTTAGAGTATAGTACAGCTCCTTGAAAAGAGAATCTTCGGTAAGTAGAAGAGCTTCTTTAAGAATAGCGGCGACTTTAGTAAGCTTCTACCTAAGGACGAGACTAAGTTTATCGAAGGCGAGGAGGGCGAGGAGGTCTCTTTTCTTAAGGAGAACTTTATAGACGGCGCTAGTAACACGGTTCCACGCTAGGATAACTAGCTAGGCAGTTTATACCCTACCGGGGTACGAACTTAAAGGGTAATACTATAAGGCATAAACGATATATAGATAGTTTCTTTTATTTACAAGGCGTTTTAGTTCTTAACTTTGCGATAGCGATATATTAAGTCTACGGGTTAGACTTAAAAGTAAGGGAGGAAATATAGGCTAGTTAAGGGTAGGCTATATTAGCTACCGAGGCTACTAGCTACTAGCGCCGGCACCTACCGGCCGGGCGTCTCTTTTAAGACGAGAGCGGCTTCTCTTCTTCTCTTTATTAGATATATATATACTACTTTTTAGATATAGACAGATATAGTAAAATCCTATATACTAAACCTCTCGTTCTCCTCTTTTCTACTTATTATAGCCGCTAAACCGACGTAGCTACCTATCGAATCGTTTTTAGCTTAAGACGAATAGAGCTATATTATACTACCTATACGAACCGACTACCTGTAACCTACCTTTAGCTCTATTTTACTACTCGGCACCTATAGTAGGGTTAGACTACGGGCGCCGGGTTATAATATCCTTATAGATTAGCCTATAACGCTACGCCTTTTTATCGATAAGCTTCTTACGCTTATTTAACGTCTTTAGCGTAAAGGCTTTATACCTAAGGATTCTTAGATAACGAAGGTCTAGCTTTTAGCTAGTCTACGCTTCCTTAGGCGTTTTGTCGGTAAATTTAGATATTAGCGATACGTTACGGAGGTAGACGATAGTCTTAAGGACTTCTAGCTAGAGTTTCTTTAGAAGTCTAGAAGCGATTATAGTCGGATAGAGCTTATTAATAAGGACTCTATTTAGCGATTTAGCGGCGCCGTTCTATTAGTACTACTCTACTATAGAGTACTCTATTTAAATTCCTCGTTCTTTCGCCTAGGTAGTAAATTCGGTAGAGCGGTTTTCTCTAGTATTATTAAGGTAGATATACTCGTATTTCCTTTTACCTAACTTCTCGTACTTCGTAACGTAGTCTCGTATCTCCCTAAAGGCCTTACTTTTATACTTAATTAGTATAGCTTCGGCCTTTTAGGTAGCGGTATCGAGTATTATTAGAAAGTAGCGCTCGCCGTTAAGTCTAGCCTTAGTTAGTCCCTAGATATCGGAGTAGAGCACTTATAGCGCCTTATTACTTATACGAAGCGTACTAGAGTAAGGTTATTTAGCTATCTTTCTAAGGGTATACGCTTCGTATACGTACTCTAGCTCGTATTTATCTATTCTAGTAATAAGCTTTATAAGCTTTTTAATATTTTATTTACCTAGGTGTACTAGTCGTTCGTACTAGAGTTAGAGTTTAGGGTTAATAATACCTTTAGCGGCGATATTCGAGGGTAGGTCGTTCGCTAGCTTATTCTAGATATCGAGAAGGTAGAGACCTCCCTTAGCCGTAGCTAGGAAAGGTATACTATTAATATTAATAGTAAAACCGCGTTCCCCGAATTAGAGCATTAGTTTAACGTTCTAGTAGATCTAAGAAAGAGAGATAAGGTTATATCCTACGTTAGGGCTATAATATACGTCTCGTAACTCTAAAGTAATTATTTCCCTATTAACGTTTACTAGGAGTTCGATCGTACCTCTCCCCTCGATTCTTAGTTTAGTACCGCTAATACCGTCTATATCCGTAGCTTAAGATTTAACGAACTTTATAAATACGCTCTTATCGCTAGTAAAATAGTTTATATAACTAGTATTAAAGATCTAGACCTTATCGAGGTTTAGTCGATCTTTACGTTTTAACGCTATAGCGGTAACCTTTCGTTTCTTCCCCTATCTACTCTTATCTTACTTTTCGCCCTTCGGCTTCTTCTTAGAAGGATCCTTAAGGAAGTAGTCGTTTTTATAGTAGTAAGCCTTTTAATAGAAGTTATACTACTTTATAGTAAGTAGTCGAGTATTAGGGTTTCTAGAAGGTTAGAATTCTCCGATAGCGGTAAGGGTATATAACGGCGTAGTTAACTATCTAGCCCGTTTAGCTAGTAGTCTAACGTACTCTCCGTTTATCTCGGTTTCGACCTTATAGGCTTCTCGGATAGTATCTTCTAGGGTAGCGCTAGTAGATTTAGTATAGTTTCTAACGGCTTTTAGTAGTAATATCCGATAAGTTTAACTAAAGGTAGTCTAGAAGGTATTAAATATAGGGCCGAGGCCGTTAAGGAACTTCTATACGGCGATAGGCTCTAGTAGTATAAGGTCGGTATAGATTTAGGTTAACCTATCCCTTATTTCTATAACCTTATCGCTATAGTCTAAGACTCCTTTATAATCGCTTATCGTAATATCGTAGAACTATCTTATAAGTTCTATAAATAGACCCGTACCGCCGTCTCTATAGTACTCTTCTAAGGTAGCGAGAGTACCTAAGACGGTCGTTAATTCCTTAGTAAGTTTCCTTACTCGATAGCTATATATATATCTTAGCGTAGTAAGGTAACGGGTTTACTTCTTCTTCTATTTCTAGAGGGCGTCGCTAGCTAGCGGGTTAGGTACTACGTAGGTATCTTAGAGGCCTTAGTTAAGGACTTCGTCGTAGCTAGCTATATTAATATAGTTAGTAACGGCTTCCTTCTATAAGACCTATTATATACTCTTAGAGAGCTTATCGATAGATCCGAGTAAGATACCTCTAGAGAAGGTCTTATTATCTTCGGATATATTTATCGACTAGAGCCTTCTTTCTTACTCTAACGCTATAGCCTATCCTATATAGAAAGTACTTATTAGCGACTTACTTTACGCTAAGTCCTTCTTCGTTAAGTACTCGAAGGAGTATTTCGTCCTCGTCTAGTTTCTACTTCTTATCCTTTCTTAACTCGTAATCTAGTACTCTCTTACGCTTCTTTAGAGAGGTAGAAGTAGGGGTACTTAGCTCGGACGTTTAATAGGATTTCTTAGTTAGTTGTTCTAAGGAGTTATACTCTAGGTTCTTAGGTTCTAAACCGAAGAGTTCGTCGTCGTTAGTAACTAGTAGAGGTAGCGATACGACCGAGAAGGTATTAGTATCGTTTAAGGACGTAGAGTAGATTTCCGAAGGTTCGTAGGTAGTATCCTTACCTATTATAAAGACGTAGTCGTACTAGGCCTTATAAAAGAGAGGGAAGTCCTAAGGGTTAAAGTTCCGAGAGGTAGTAGGTAGCCTTAGTAGGCGTTAACGAAGCGTAGGTAACTCGTAGTCCGTTAGTAGTAATAGTATAGATAAAGGTCGCTCCTCTCTATTACTCTAAGGGTTAGTAGCTTTATTTATATACTCTAGCTTAGCGTATAGGGGTATCTTAGCGGCTAGTTATTAGTAGAAAAGAGAGTAGCTAGTAGGCGGCTAGGAGATTGTTTTTAAATCTTCTCTACTACTAAGCGCTAGTTTAATCTACTTTTCTAAGATAAATTAATTTCCTAGCCTCCTATATTATTTCTAGCCCCCTCGGCGTTTTACTAGCCTCCTCTCGGCGAATTACTAGCTACCGCTATTTCTAGGTAGTAGAAAGTAGGAGAGGATAGGGTATAAGAGGGTGTTAAAAGGACACCTTTCTATAGTCTATTTAAGGAGGACAAAAGCTAAGTTAGCGATAGTAATTCCTATTAGCGGAGTAGTAGTAATAACTTAGCTTAAGTAGCGCCCCTCTAGGCTTATAACCTATTGAAAGTGTATCTTAGCAAAGTAATTGATTGAACAAAGGAGCTATCTAGGGAGTAACTAGCTACTTATATAAGAGGTAAGTAAGTGGCTGGGGATTAGTAATGGCTCCCCTAATGGGCCATTTCAACAAGATGGTCCTATATCTCTTCTCCCATGAAAGAGGGAATATGTATTTCCGACATAGCCGTCCGGCCCAGTGACATCTCTCGCGCAGAGAGTGCCACTCTGAGTCCGACCAACAATCGCTTCAGCCGCTCTCCCTGCTCCTAACCCCGTTAAGGCACCTTCCTGTTTGGGATTCGTTCGCGACTTCTCTTGAAAGCAAGCTGAACAAGCGAAATCAATTCCATCGATGTATAAAGGATCAGTATCACAATGTTATCTTCATCTTGATGAGAATTGAAATACAAGGGTAGCTGAACGACGAGGACCCACACGAGCTGAACCCGAGGAAGGCAGGATTCACAACCTTGCATTTGGACGAGAAGGATCAACTTCACTTCATCAAACTTGCGCCATCGACACAGATAAATCCAAAAACACAGCACCAAAGCAAGAATGACGGATCAAGAAGATGAACAAGCCAAAACAGCCAAAACCCACACCCTCATAACCCACCACCTCGAATCCATAGTCCGCGCCTCCTTCCACGCCCTCAACACCCAAAATTTCAACACCAGCACACCCCCCTGGACACACTTCTCCAAGTCCTTCCGCAACGAACCAAACGGCCCCGCTCCAAACCTCAGCACCTACGACTCTTACCCCGAGCTCTCCAACACCAGCGCCACAAATCTCCAAAACATGCTCGCCTTCTTCGAGACCCTCTACACAACCTGTCCGGAGTATCAAACGATCATTGTGGACATGACGACCACGGAGCTGGATTTGGAGAAAGGGGAGGGGAGTGTGCTGGTTCATGCGGTGAGTGAGGGGATTCCGGCGGGGGTTAAGAGGCCTAGTGTTAGTGTTTTTGAGTTTAGGAGGGTGGGGAGGGAGTGGCTTTGTGTGAGGCAGAGGACGTTGCCGGGGATTGAGTATGTTCCTGAGTGAGAGGAATCGGGAGGGAAATGGGCGAAAGAGAAGGAGAGTGGTCCTGTTGCTACTAAGGGGATGCGTGCTGAAATGAGGGAGAAGTGTCAGCCATAGTGGCGACAAGTAATTGCCTCGACGAATCTCGAAAGAGTCGCAGTTGGTCTGGACTTTTAATCATGTATTCAATTGCATAGTGCAGTGTGGATTCCGGGAGAAGCGTTGCAGTCATCAAGCGAAAAAGAGGGACCCAGGATAGCCCTCAAATATCCGGTAGATGAGAAATGGTAAACATTCACTCCACCAGCCTTCGGAGAGGTTCTTTTTGTGAATCACTTTTATTGTATGTATACTACACTATCTGAAACCAAAATGTATCCCTTTGCTCCCCTCCAGTCCTCAAACCAGCGATGGCTGAAAACCTTTGTTGGAGCAAATAGAATATTGCCAAGAAAAATGAATTCACATGTGTATGTGCTTGTGTGTGAGTCGTGTCGCTTGCTCCATCGCACCGACGTAGGTGCCGTTGTCGTCGTGTCGCTCGTCAGTAAGTAGAGGGTAAGAATCCCGTTGGGAATCGTCATCGCCGTGTTATGAAAGTCGAATATGTCGTCAATTCCGGGGTCCCTTCAAGACCTTCTCAACCACCCAGACCTTCACTTGCTTGTCGCCTCCGTCGTCTTCATCTTTGCTGTCAATGTCGAACAGCTGACCTTCGGGCAACAAGCTCAGAATGTACTCGAGCCGCTCTTGCTTCTCCAGATCGCGAACGTGCAGGTTGATGGAGGTGGAGTTCTTGGGAGTCAGATGGATGTACTGCTTTGCTGCCATCTCGTTCGCCTGGTCGAGATCGGTGTAGATGTGGTCGTTGACGTCGCTGGTCTCGATTTCTTCCTTGGTCTCGTCCAAGATCTCGTCCACGATCTTCTTGGTGATGCGTTGCTTGATCCCGTACACTTCCTTGTCGATCCAGTGGTCTTTGCTCTGGGGAGGAATGCGATCTGAGTAGTCGCGACGAGTCCTCTGCACCATTGCTTCCACCTTGCCAACAAAATCGTTCCGGAGCTCGTGATGCTGCAAGCGGCCGGGCAACGGTTTGCTTTTCGTCGAGAAGCCTTGCTCGAGATTCGCAAATTCCGGGTGTCCTTCAAGGTTTTGGTAGATTTCACTGCCGGCAGCGCGATTTGCCTGCCAATACTTCTCGTATTCACCTCCACGTCGCATCCACTCTGGCTCTTCTTCGCCGGGATGCTTGCAACGCTCGATGTCCTCCAGAGTCCACTCGCGGCGATACACATGGTAGATGTTGTAGACGTAGTCTTCTGGCTCCAGATTGTCGTCCTCAGACTCTTCAGCCGCGGCCTCCATGTCCTGCCATACTTCTGCTGAGTCGGCCAAGTACTGCTGCATGACCTCCCAAGAGAGAGTCTTGCCACCAGTTGTCGGCCGCTCGGCTGTGCGCTGAGGTAGAGAGAGAGTTTGAGGCCGAGGAGCAGCCACGCGCGGCGCTTCGATTTCCTTGTTCTGTGCACCACCAGTCTTGATCTTGCTGAACGTATTCGACGGCTTGGGCTTCATCTTCGAAAGGATATCGTCCAAAGGACCAGTCTTCTGAGCAGCAGGCTGCCGGGCAGGTGCATTCTGCTGCTTCTTGACCTGCTGCTCCTGTCGACGCTGCTCCCTAGTCTCAGGATACAGTGGTGTATATCTCACGTGGTCGACCATCCTGTTAACCCGATCCAGGATTTCCTCCCCGCCGCGATAGAGCTCTTCCATGGTGTCCTCATCGACGTTGGCCTTCTTCAGAAGTGTCATCAACTCGCCGTGTCGCTTTCTCGGATAGTCTGGAGCTCGCTTCTTGAGGAGTCGCTTCTCGAAAAGCTCCGAGATCGTGCCCCAGGTGTGATTCCACTCCGGCGACTTCCAGAGCAGCAGCTTCGTGTCATCCTGGGTAATTTCACGGAATCTGAGCTTTTCGTTGTCGTCTTCTTGAATCGTAGAGGGTCGCGACTGATGGCTCGGTAGGGAAAAGGTTGCATTCCGGGCTCCAGTCCCAAACATCGCTGGCGTGAAGGAGTTTCCTGATCCAGAAGCTGTCTGCTGGCGCTGCTCTTGCTTGGCCAAGGTGTTCATCGACATGGGCCGGTAAGTCTGTGGATTAGGGTCTTCGTCCACGATGAGGCCATCATCTTCGTCGTCGTCGTCGTCATGGCACCGATTTTGAGCATTCCTCGCCTGCTGCTTCTGGATACGCTGCATCCGGGCACGCTCTTGTTCGGAAATCGGCTTGAAGGCTTCTCGCTTCCGCTTCTCCCTCTCAAGTTTCTTCTTCTCTTCCTCTCGCCGAGCTTGGGCTTCCGCAGCTTTCTTCTTCTCGTCTTGCTTGCGGTCCGCTTCAGCCTTCCGCGCGTTGAAGTCGGCCCATTGCTCACTCATCTCCCGTTGATGAGCCTTGGCTTCCTCCTCTCGCTGCTTACGCTCCTCCTCAGCTTTGATTCGATCCTGTTCCTGACGCTGCTTGTACTGTTGGAGTCGGGCGTCCTGCTGCTGTCTGAAGTGTTGTTCCTCACGTTTCTTTCTGGCGTTGTGATCGGCCCATTGCTGTGCTATTGCCCGTTGATTAGCCCGATCTCGCTCTTCTCGCTCTTCTCGCTCCTCACGCTCCTTCTGAGCCTGGATTCTAAGAGCTTCCTGACGCTGCTGGTGCTGCTGAAGTCTGTTATCTTCATTCCTCCTCTGTTCATCTTCACGTGCTCGATCTTGTTGCTGAAGATGTCCTTGGAAGTCAAGTTCCGTAGTCCGACGTCTCTGAGCGTGCTCCTGTTCTTGCCGCTGTCGAAGTGCAGCTGCTTGACGGAGTTTCCGCTGACGATCTTCCTCAGCAGCGTCGGCTGCCTTCTTCTCGGCTTCTTTCTGCCTCTGCGCTGCAATGTTCTCTGCTCGCTCTCGCTCAGCCTTCTGTCTTGACTCATCCCTGCTCTCCTGAACCGCCTGCTGTCTTGCAGCCGCTTCTTTCGCCCCAGCTTGTCTCTTCTCGAGGAAGTCGAGCTTTCGTGAGGGTTGATGCAGTCCAGAATGCGTTCGATTGGCCTGGTGGGTGATGGCCGGCTGCGCAACTTCATCTTCGTCGTCACCGCTCAAGTCAATGACTACGCTCTGAGCTGGTGTGTTGCGAGGGGCCGGAGAAGCGTACGCATTGTCGAATTTGGTGAGAGTCCGTGGCGCAGCATTCGAAGCGTTTGTTGATCTCTCACGGTGCAAGAATGAGAAGCCTTCTGCTGTTGGTGATTTCTTGAACGCGTTCCCGTTATTTCCAAAAGACGCAATACCCCGATCTTCGTGGGTAACTGACTCTTCTTTCCTCAATGGCGGCGGCGAGATCGATTCTTTGCTCCGGCCCATCGTTGACGAACTGTTGAAGCTTCCAGTCGTTTTCTCCTTTGCTGCCGCACGCTTCTTCGCCTCTTCGCGCAACCTAAGGCTTTCCAGACGCTGTTGATGCGCCACGTCGGGTGGAAGATTTGGAAACCTGCTTGAATCAGACTTTTGCTGTGGCGGGCTGGGTTTCTGGAAGGCTGGCGGAGCCGAGATGTCCATTTCGTCGTCGGAATCGTCCGAGTCGATTTGAAATGGCATGCTCTTTGAGCCGAACATATTGTTCGATTTGGGCGGCGCAGGCTTGGCGACGGGTCGGTTGCCACTGAATTGGAAAGAGTCGACTCGTGTCGAAGGTGAGGGTCTGGGCGATCTCATCGTGAAAGGCGTGGTGTCTGGGGCTCGACTTGAACGAGCAGAATTTGGGGGTGAATGCTGAGGTCGAGGCCGCTTAGCACTGCTGTCGGCAGTGTCAGTAGAATGTTCAAGGCGCCGCTTCTGACCCGGCGCCGGGAAAGTCTCAACTGGAGACTCGTCACGATCCACTTGGTACCAATTCCAATTGGAGTGGACGAGGGAGGACAGGCCGGTCGTCAGACTCATTGCCAGCGGCTTGGAGAAGTTTGGTATGTTGTTAGAAGTCGGAGGTTGGAGGTGTGTGTGAAGGTGAAGGTGGAGACGTCGGCCAATGTCTCCTGTTATACTGATGCTTCAGGCGCCGTTTACATGTGAGAAGCTGAGGTCACTGGAGCAATCGCAGTCTTGGCGTCCATGTCTTTGAGCATGTGTTGTCGGTTGTCTGATGCCGAAGTCAGGTCGATCCAAGGTGTTGGGAAGGTGTTGAGCGGGACAGGGTCAAGACCAGACGAGGAGGCAGTTGCTGAATGTCCACTGGGTGTATGATTTTGAAGATGAACTTCAGTTGTGAATCTCTCGCCCTTTGGTTCACTTCAAGAACTGGAGGTCGTGGTCGTGGTCTGGGAGTGATTGTCAATGCGTGGGTGTCAAGGTGCCTTCGAGATGGCACGACGGTTTGGTCGTTTCCAGTCGCCGCTTGTGAAGTGAGAGCGGAGGGACGACCCGAAGAGTTGTGACAGCTTGATATGCCTTGGGTATGGACTGTCTTGAGGTTGGTAGAGGTGGAAGTTGGAAGTTGGTGGTGGTTTGGTGGTGTTGAGGGGAAGAAGAAACGGAACGAAGAAGAGCCATCTTATAGAGCGCCAGGCGCCGGCCCGAAGCGGCTGCGATAGCATGTGAGAGCTGGTCTTAAGGGTCTACCTCCTCAGTGAGAACGTACTCACTTTCTCGTCGGGCCAGTCCAAGGTATTTGGTGTTCGGCGAGACGAGCGGCCTTCGTTCAGTCGCGGAGAGCGGTTGCTGGTGCACGCCGTCCATATCGTCGGTATCGCCCAGGGCCCTCCTTATGTATACGGCACGTTCTCATTAGAGTTCATCTTCACGGCACTCTCTCATCTTCATCCCTGTTCTCGCTCATTGTCTGCCCTCAACTCCGCCATCAGCCCTCCCTTGTCTCTCTTCTTTTCATCCTCCTCAAGCTTCGCTTTGACCAGCTTGTCCAGCATCTTAGCCTTCTCCAGCGCCATGTTGGTACAGGTCAAGATGCTGAGCCCGTCTACTGGTGGTCCGCCATACTTCGAGATCTGGCATACCTCACCAAAGCGATTGATGGAAATGATGATCTCGCCCTCTCGACACTGCTCCTCAAGTAGCGTAGCATCATGCAGCATGATCGCTCCTCCATCGACGTAGCTCGTGGTAATGCAGAATGGCTGGTGCTGCATTTGCAGCTTGATTGGCTCCCTCTCCCTGATATCAAACACAGTGACCTCCTCCCCACGGACCTCCACGTCTGGCCGCCGGAAGTGCATGAGAGCCGCTACGAGTGCAGCACAGCTAGCGTCTACTATGTTCCCATCGTAGTCCAGAACGTGGATGTCTGCTCTAATGTGAAAGCATTTCTGGCCAGCAATGATGCATAAGCTCTCGGTGTCCAAAGCACCTGAGCGGCGGATAGTCTTTTCAAGGAGGCGCGAGAGCAGGACCTCAGTCTGGTCTTGTCTATGATATCAGTCAGTCCATCCCCGTCTCTTGCTTCAACGAACAATGTCCTACCTCCCCACTTCGAACGAAGGACTTGCGATGGGACTCAATTCGGTGGAGATCGTGAAGACGCCGTCGAACTTTCTGTCCGCATATGGAGTGACTACCTCGGCGGATATCTTCACCATGACCCTCGTCTTGCCCATGCGCACATCAGCGACGCCATACTCTTCTCCAAATGCCAGATCTACATCGCGGAACTGGTCGAAGGCGCGGCCATCGAGACGGACATTTTCGCGGAGGGCGGAGAGGACGAACTCGCGCTCGTTGTTCGACGGTTCGGCTTCGCGTGGCATTGTGCTCGTCACCGCATGTTGTGGTCGTTGGTGGTGCGAGGAAGAAGTGTCGTTGGTTTGAACTTTGGCATGTGAAGTTCGCGCCGGCTGCTCCCGCTTCTTAACTAAATTTTGACGCGACCTCACTTCTCGACGGTCTCCCACCACTCCACACCACAACACCACAATATCTCACCAAAATGACGACCGCCCACAGACCGACCTTCGACCCAGCGCGAGGCAAAGAAGCCGCCCGTGGCGAAGCCTACCACCAGCGTCTGCTGCCCGCACACAAGACTCTCAAGTTCCGACAAGCCACCCAAGGCGCGCCATCAGAGCAGGCGAAGCGCGATCTGAAAGCCGAGCTGCTGAGGAAAGAGTCGAAGTACTACGCCAAGAAGGAGGGCCGCGAGATCGCAGACGAGGATGAAGACGAGCCCGAGACACGGGAGCCGCTGCAGATTGAGGAAGGCGAGGGCGCGAGTGGCGGCGTAAAGCGGAAGTTGGATGATGCGGGAGGCCAAGACGCGGATGGCGAACTGGAAGAGGACTATGAGGCGAAGAAGCGGCGGGTACTGGAAGAGACGAAGGACATCGATGCAGATTCAGATTCCTCCGACTCCTCAGAATCAGAAAGCGAAGACGATGAGGAAGACGAGTCGGCAGAGCTGATGCGCGAGCTCGCCAAGATCAAAGCAGAGCGTGCAGAGGCGGCGGCGAAAGCGGCGGCGGAGCAGGCCAAAAAGGACGAGGAGCAACGGGAGAAGGACATCGCATTGGGTAATCCGCTACTGAACCCCAAGAAGGATGACTTTGGGGTCAAGCGGCGGTGGGATGATGATGTGGTGTTCAAGAATCAGGCGAGGGGCACGGAGGAGAGAGGAAAGGAGAAGCGATTCGTGAATGATTTGCTAAGGAGTGACTTCCACCGGCGGTTTATGGATAAGTACGTGCGGTAGAACGGATATTGGTGTAAAGAATGCACATCAGGGCAGTTCAAGAAGAGTACGAGATCTCATCCCCATTTTTCCATCTGCGATCGAGGAGCAAAGACGCTGCCAAAAGGGATCGAACCTGAAGAGCGCTTTGGGGATTCCGTCGGCTTGAACATTCACTTGCCTGGTCGGTTAATTACGTCATTTGCGCGCTTGGCCTGGATTCAAAAATCCGCGACCCGCCCACACAGCTTGCCAATTCTCGACCACTCTGCCTACGCTCATCCCACGAGTCGACAACCGCAATGTCCGACCCAACCATTCCCGCCCAAGCAATGTCCGACCCAGCCATCCCATCAGCCGATGGCACCTGCCATTTCTTCCGTCTTCCTCGAGAGATGCGCGACGAGATCTACGAGCTCGCGTACGTCTCGGCGGCCCCCGTCAAGCTCGTGTCTCGGCGGCGCCATATTCGCAAAATTGTGGCTCGTGG